>CM019065.1:3814526-3948282 GCA_009667805.1 Leptobrachium leishanense | reverse complement strand
CCTTGCTCTCACTCTCTCATCCTCTCTCCCCCTCTCTCTCTCTCTCACTCTCTCCCCCTCTTCGCTCTCATCCTATCTCCGCCCCCTCTCTCTCCCTCTCTCTCGCTCTCCACTCTCTCCCCTCTCTCTCTCCCTCTCTCGCTCTCACTCTCTCATCCTATCCCCCCCTCTCTCTCTCTCTCTCTCGCTCTCACTCTCTCATCCTCTCTCCCCCTCTCTCGCTCTCACTCCCTCATCCTCTCCCCCTCTCCCTCGCTCTCACTCTCTCATCCTCTCTCCCCCTCTCTCTGCTCTCACTCTCGTCCCCTACTCCCTTCTCTCTCTCTTCTCGCTCTCCCTCTCTCTCGCTCTCACTCTCTCCCCCTCTCTCTCGCTCTCCCTCTCTCTCGCTCTCACTCTCTCCCCCTCTCTCTCTCTCGCTCTCACTCTCTCATCCTATCTCCCCCTCTCTCTCTCTCTCTCTCTTCTCAACTCTCTCATCCTCTCTCCCTCTCTCGCTCTCACTCTCTCATCCTCTCTCCCCTCTCCTCGCTCTCACTCTCTCATCCTCTCTCCCCCTCTCTCTCTCTCTCGCTCTCACTCTCTCATCCCTCTCACCCTCTCTCTCTCTCACTCTCTCATCCTCTCTCCCCCTCTCTCTCGCTCTCACTCTCTCCCCCTCTCCTTCTCTCTCTCTCTCGCTCTCCCTCTCTCTCGCTCTCACTCTCTCATCCTCTGTCCCCTCTCTCTCTCGCTCTCTCATCCTCTCTCCCTCTCTCTCGCTCTCACTCTCTCCCCCTCTCTCTCTCTCACTCTTACTCTCTCATCCTCTCTCCCCCTCTCTCGCTCTCACTCTCTCCCCCTCTCTCTCTCTCGCTCTCACTCTCTCATCCTCTCTCCCGCTCTCTCTCTCTCTCACTCTCTCCCCCTCTCGCTCTCATCTCCTCATCCTATCTCCCCCTCTCTCTCCCTCTCTCTCGCTCTCACTCTCTCCCCCTCTCTCTCTCGCTCTCACTCTCTCATCCTATCCCCCCTCTCTCTCTCTCTCGCTCTCACTCTCTCATCCTCTCTCCCCCTCTCTCGCTCTCACTCCCTCATCCTCTCCCCCTCTCCCTCGCTCTCACTCTCTCATCCTCTCTCCCCCTCTCTCTCGCTCTCACTCTCTCCCTCTCCTTCTCTCTCTCTCTCGCTCTCTCCCTCTCCTCGCTCTCACTCTCTCCCCTCTCTCCTCGCTCTCACTCTCTCCCCCTCTCTCTCACTCTCTCTCTCTCGCTCTCACTCTCTCATCCTCTCTCCCCCTCTCCTCTCTCTCGCTCTCACTCCCTCATCCTCTCTCCCCCTCTCCCTCTCTCTCGCTCTCACTCTCTCATCCTCTCTCCCCTCGCTCTCGCGCTCTCGCTCTCTCATCCTCTCTCCCCCTCTCTCTCGCTCTCTCATCCTCTCTCCCCCTCTCTCTCGCTCTCTCATCCTCTCTCCCCCTCTCTCCGCTCTCACTCTCTCATCCTCTCTCCCCCTCTCTCTCGCTCTCACTCTCACTCTCTCATCCTCTCTCCCCCTCTCCCTCTCTCTCACTCTCTCATCCTCTCACCCCCTCTCCCTCTCTCTCTCACTCTCTCATCCTCTCTCCCCTCTCCCTCTCTCTCTCACTCTCTCATCCTCTCTCCCCCTCTCCCTCTCTCTCTCTCTCTCTCTCTCACTCTCTCATCCTCTCTCCCCCTCTCTCCGCTCTCACTCTCTCATCCTCTCTCCCCCTCTCTCTCGCTCTCACTCTCACTCTCTCATCCTCTCTCCCCTCTCCCTCTCTCTCTCTCTCACTCTCTCATCCTCTCACCCCCTCTCTCTCTCACTCTCTCATCCTCTCTCCCCCTCTCCCTCTCTCTCTCACTCTCTCATCCTCTCTCTTCACTCTCTCTTCCTCACTCTCTCATCTCTCTCCTCTCACTCTCACTCACTCCACTCTCTCATCTTTCTCCCCCTCTCTCTCTCACTCTCTCATCCTTCTCCCCTCTCCCTCTCTCTCTCTCTCTCTCTCTCTCTCACTCTCTCATCCTCTCACCCCCTCTCTCTCTCTCATCCTCTCTCCCCCTCTCCCTCTCTCTCACTCTCTCATCCTCTCTCTCTCTCACTCTCTCTCTCATCCTCTCTCCCTCTCTCTCTCTCTCTCTCACCTCTCTCATCCTCTCTCCCCCCTCTCTCTCTCTCTCTCGCTCTCACTCTCTCATCCTCTCACCCCCTCTCACTCTCTCATCCTCTCTCCCCCTCTCTCTCGCTCTCACTCTCTCCCCCTCTCCTTCTCTCTCTCTCTCGCTCTCCCTCTCTCCCCCTCTCCTTCTCTCTCTCTCTCGCCTCCCTCTCTCTCGCTCTCTCTCTCCCCCTCTCTCTCTCTCTCGCTCTCCCTCTCTCTCACTCTCTCTCTCGCTCTCACTCTCTCATCCTCTCTCCCCCTCTCTCTCCTCCGCTCTCACTCCTCTTCCCCCTCTCTCTCTCTCCTCTCTCACTCCCTCTCATCCTCTCACCCCCTCTCTCTCTCACTCTCTCATCCTCTCTCCCCCTCTCCCCTCTCTCTCTCACTCTCTCATCCTCTCTCTCACTCACTCTCTCTCACTCTCTCATCCTCTCTCCCTCTCACTCACTCCTCTCGCTCTCACTCTCTCATCCTTTCTCCCCCTCTCTCTCTCACTCTCTCATCCTCTCTCCCCCTCTCCCTCTCTCTCTCTCTCTCTCTCTCTCTCACTCTCTCATCCTCTCACCCCCTCTCTCTCTCTCACTCTCTCATCCTCTCTCCCCCTCTCCCTCTCTCTCACTCTCTCATCCTCTTCTCCTCATCTCCTCTCTCATCCTTCTCTCCCTCTCTTCTCTCTCTCTCTCTCTCATCTCTCTCCCCCTCTCTCTCTCTCTCGCTTCACTCTCTCATCCTCTCACCCCTCTCACTCTCTCATCCTCTCTCCCTCTCTCTCGCTCTCACTCTCTCCCCTCTCCTTCTCTCTCTCTCTCGCTCTCCCTCTCTCTCGCTCTCACTCTCTCCCCCTCTCCTTCTCTCTCTCTCTCGCCTCCTCTCTCTCGCTCTCACTCCTCCCCCCTCCTCTCCCTCGTCTCCTCTCTCTCACTCTCTCTCTCGCTCTCACTCTCTCATCCTCTCTCCCCCTCTCTCTCTCTCGCTCTCACATCCTCTCTCCCCCTCTCCCTCTCTCTCGCTCTCACTCTCTCATCCTCTCTCCCCCTCTCCCTCTCTCTCGCTCTCACTCTCTCATCCTCTGTCCCCCTCTCTCTCGCTCTCTCGCTCTCTCATCCTCTCTCCCTCTCTCTCGCTCTCACTCTCTCCCCCTCTCTCGCTCTCACTCTCTCATCCTCTCTCCCCTCTCTCTCGCTCTCACTCTCTCCCCCTCTCTCTCTCTCGCTCTCACTCTCTCATCCTCTCTCCCCCACTCGCTCTCACTCTCTCATCCTCTCTCCCCCTCTCTCTCTCTCTCACTCTCTCCCCCTCTCGCTCTCATCCTATCTCCCCCCCTCTCTCTCCCTCTCTCTCGCTCTCACTCTCTCCCCCTCTCTCTCTCGCTCTCACTCTCTCATCCTATCCCCCCTCTCTCTCTCTCTCGTCTCTCTCTTCTCATCCTCTCTCTCCCCCTCTCTCGCTCTCACTCCCTCATCCTCTCCCCCTCTCCCCTCGCTCTCACTCTCTCATCTCTCTCCCCCTCTCTCTCGCTCTCACTCTCTCCCCCTCTCCTTCTCTCTCTCTCTCCTCGCTCTCCCTCTCTCTCGCTCTCACTCTCTCCCCCTCTCTCTCGCTCTCCTCTCTCTCGCTCTCACTCTCTCCTCTCTCTCTCTCACTCTCTCTCTCTCGCTCTCACTCTCTCATCTCTCTCTCTCCTCTCTCGCTCTCGCCACTCCCTCATCCTCTCTCCCCTCTCCCCCTCTCTCTCGCTCTCACTCTCTCTCCTCTCTCCCCTCTCTCGCTCTCGCTCTCTTCATCCTCTCTCTCCCCTCTCTCTCGCTCTCCCTCTCCTCTCTCCCCTCTCTCTCGCTCTCACTCTCTCACCTCTCTCCCCTCTCTCTTCGCTCCTCACTCTCTCATCCTCCCTCTCCCCTCTCTCTCACTCTCACTCTCTCATCCTCTTCTCCCTCTCCCTCTCTCCTCGCTCTCACTCTCTCATCCTCTCCTCCCTCTCTCTCGCTCTCACTCTCTCCCCCTCTCCTTCTCTCTTCTCTCTCGCTCTCTCTCTCTCCGCTCTCACTCTCTCCCCTCTTCTCCTCTCCTCTCTCTCGCTCTCCTCTCTCCCTCTCTCTCTCACTCTCTCTCGCTCTCACTCTCCTCATCTCTCTCCCCTCTCTCTCACTCTCTCTCGCTCTCACTCCCTCATCCTCTCTCCCCTCTCCCTCTCTCTCGCTCTCACTCTCTCATCCTCTCTCCCCCTCTCCCTCTCTCTCGCTCTCACTCTCTCATCCTCTCTCCCCCTCTCTCGCTCTCGCTCTCTCATCCTCTCTCCCCCTCTCTCTCGCTCTCTCATCCTCTCACCCCTCTCTCTCGCTCTCACTCTCTCATCCTCTCTCCCTCCTCTTCTCACTCTCACTCTCACTCTCTCATCCTCCTCTCCCCTCTCTCCTCTCTCTCGCTCTCACTCTCTCATCCTCTCTCCCCCTCTCGCTCGCTCTCACTCTCTCCCCCTCTCCCTCCTCTCTCTCCCCTCCTCTCTCCCCCTCTCTCATCCTCTCTCCCCCTCTCCCTCTCTCTCTTCTCACTCTCTCATCCTCTCCACCCCTCTCTCTGTCCCTCTCTCATCCTCTCTCCCTCTCCCTCTCCTTCTCTCACTCTCTCATCCTCTCACCCCCTCTCTTCCTCTCTCTCTCACTCTCTCATCCTCTCTCCCCCTCTCTCTCTCACTCTCTCATCCTCTCTCCCCCTCTCCCTCTCTCTCTCACTCTCTCATCCTCTCTCTCACTCACTCTCTCTCACTCTCTCATCCTCTTCTCTCCTCTCACTCACTCACTCTCTCATCCTTTCTCCCTCCTCTCTCTCTCACTCTCTCATCCTCTCCCCCTCCCTCTCTCTCTCTCTCTCTCACTCTCTCATCCTCTCACCCCCTCTCTCTCTCTCACTCTTCATCCTCTCTCCTCTCCCTCTCCTCACTCTCTCTCCTCTCTCTCTCTTCACTCTCTCTCTCTCTCATCCTCTCTCCCCTCTCTCTCTCTCTCACTCTCTCATCCTTTCTCCTCCCTCTCTCTCTCACTCTCTCATCCTCTCTCCCCCTCTCCCTCGCTCTCACTCTCTCCCCTCTCCCTCTCTCTCGCTCTCACTCTCTCATCCTCTCTCCCCCTCTCTCTCGCTCTCTCATCCTCTCTCCCCTCTCCCTCTCTTCGCTCTCACTCTCTCATCCTGTCTCCCCCTCTCCCCTCTCTCTCACTCTCTCATCCTTTCTCCCCCTCTCTCTCTCACTCTCTCTCCTCTCTCCCCTCTCCCCTCACTCTCTCTTTCTCTCTCTCTCATCCTCTCTCACTCTCTCATCCTCTCTTACTCTCTCATCCTCTCTCACTCACTCTCTCTCACTCTCTCATCCTCTCTCCCTCTCACTCACTCACTCTCTCATCCTTTCTCCCCCTCTCTCTCTCACTCTCTCATTCTCTCTCCCCCTCTCCCCCTCTCTCTCTCTCACTCTCTCATCCTCTCACCCCCTCTCTCTCTCTCACTCTCTCATTCTCTCTCCCCCTCTCCCCCTCTCTCTCTCTCACTCTCTCATCCTCTCCCCCCTCTCTCTCTCTCACTCTCTCATCCTCTCTCCCCCTCTCCCTCTCTCTCTCTCACTCTCTCATCCTCTCTCTCTCTCACTCTCTCTCTCTCTCTCTCATCCTCTCTCCCCCTCTCTCTCTCTCAAACTCTCTCATCCTTTCTCCCCCCTCTCTCTCTCATCCTCTCTCCCCCTCTCCCTCGCTCTCACTCTCTCCCCCTCTCCCTGTCTCTCGCTCTCACTCTCTCATCCTCTCCCCCCTCTCTCGCTCTCTCATCCTCTCTCCCCCTCTCCCTCTATCTCGCTCTCACTCTCTCAGAGAGCGTCAAATATTAATCCTGGGCCGCCGTAGTCATAGCCCTCCGTAGGATCTTTCCTCTCCAACTTTGGACACAGGTTGGCAGCATACCATTCCAGTGCCCGGTACCCATCCTCCAGCCATAGCTCCGTCTGGATCAGGTTCTCCAGTTGGGACAGTCTTTCTACCGGGGGTTGCACTCCTAGGAATGGCACCCGCAGGTCCCACAGTCTCCAGTCTTTCTCACCCAAGGTAGGAAGAATCTTTCCAAGGTAGTCCTGTTCAAGCTGTAGGACGTCCCTCCAGAGCTTCTGCCGTGCCGAGTCATTATGCCACAACACCTCCTGGCCGAAACCTGGATCACTGTGCTGGTCAGGCGCTTCCATTCCTTGGTCCCAGAACTCCTCTTCCACGACTGCAGGGAGTATCTCCTGGGACGCTGTAGATTCCCCAAGCTGGTACCGCAACTCAGTCACTCTGAGCTGATTGACCCCAGCCAAAACTATAGCGATCACCTCCCCCGGGGGATTGACTCTGAACAGGGCCAGCTTCCATTGTACCTCCTGGCGCCATTCTGTGGATTCTGAGTCCTCGTGGAGGGCCAGACTTGCCTGTTCGTCCTCCATCAGGTCCTTTGTGAGGGCAGCCTTTGGCTTACCGCTGACTGCTTTATCCCTGGCTTTGAGAAGTCCCTTGAGGACCTTGCGCTTCCAGCCGTCGTAGCACTGAGCAATACGGGGTGAACGGCTGTAGGACGGTGTAGCAATCTCTCGAATCCCCGGGTGTCTGAGACCAGGGTCAAGCCAGCGGCTGTATTTCCCCCTGCTGGGCTGGTCTCAGAATCTCCCCAGGTGATGTGCTGCTCCAGGCGCTCGGCGGTTGTGGTGCCCGAGACCGGGGTCAAGCCAGCGGCTATATTTCCCCCTGCTTGTCTGGTCTCGGAGATCCCAGCGCTGCCAGCCAATGTAACGGATCAGCTACCCTGCAGGGGTAACTCCGTCTGCTGCACCGAGTCTTGCTGGAGAGCTTAGCTGGGTAGCGAGCTAGCAAGGTGGGAGAGAGATTGGCAGCGGTCCCTGGATGGTCTGGAAACGAAGGATTCAGTAAAGCTGGCTTTTTCAGTGATTATGCCAAATACTAGTCGTGACTCAGTACAGGTTTGAAGGTAAATCAGAGTGTATTTAGAATGGGAACAGACAGTGCTTATATACAAAATACAGCCATGCACATTTAGACTTCACGCCCACCCCAACAGTTCTGATTGGTTGGTTCCAAGACCATTGCAGGCTTCTTTCAGGTCCTCTCAGTCTTCACTTGGGTCCACTGGTTGTATGCAGATGAAGTCTTGACCTCACAGTGACCACATACAGTGACTTACATAACCCATTGTAAAGGGAATCAGATAATGGGTGGCTGAGACAATGTGACTCCCAGCCTTTCAGAACAGGTAAACAGATAACAGATATCCAAAGAGAAAGCACTTTTGCATAATCCACAAATTACTCAAACCTAGTGTACATTCTATACAAAGGAAAGCATTTGACGCTAGTGGCAGGTAGTGTCTTTAAAAAAAACCACATTTAGCTAAAGAAATATAAGTCTATTTAAAACTAAAAATGAGCAATTGACAATACATTTAAAACCACACAATATATCTGAGCATAAACTAGCAGGATGGTGCAGGGGAAAAACATGATTAATTAGAAGTCTAGCAACAGTTTTACATTAAATCTACCAAAGGAAATTAGTTCCTATCAATAAAGGGTAAACGAAATATAACAAAATAAGAATGAAATTAAACTAAATAAATCCTGTGGCGGCTGTTCCGTTACATATACTATACCAGTAGACAATTAAAATCCTTCCAGGTTCTCTTAACACAGTCAGGCTCCCCCTCAGGCCAGGGTGCTCTGCTCTAGAATGATTGCAGTTGTTACTAAGTATGAAGCCGCCTGACACCTGTCTTCTTTACTAGTGATTTAGATGACTGGCGGAGGCGAGCGA
This sequence comes from Leptobrachium leishanense, assembly GCA_009667805.1. NCBI lineage: Eukaryota > Metazoa > Chordata > Amphibia > Anura > Megophryidae > Leptobrachium > Leptobrachium leishanense. The sequence continues at coordinate 3,940,281 of CM019065.1, read as the reverse complement.
GGTGAATGATTGGCTTAAACCGAGTGTGCCCTCTGGTCGTGATGGATCCGACCTCTCCTGAATCCAAGAGTTCCTGAAGTGTTTACAAACATCAAAGAGCCCACATTCACTTCAGCGACACCAGCAGAACTTCCGTGAGACTTGGGATCCAGAGCAGGGCAAGTTTTTTTTTTTATATTTAACACGCGATGCAGATGTCTCGAATATAACGCGACCCCTCCAATTTTTTGGTACGTTTTTGTCACCAAAATCTAGCGGTATCTACAGTACGCTGCTGTGGATTATTTAAGCAAATGTTTTCTAGGCCTGACATTCTCAAAGTTGTCATTTTGCTCCGGACGCAAAACCATTGCTTCAAATATAGCTACGATCTTAGTGTGTTGGTCTTCCAGATCCTCAGACAAATGATATTTCTCCTTCATTATGTTAAGTGACATCAGTGAGTTCCCTGAAAAACGCATCTACATTGAATAATTGTTTGGAATGCCATATATCTGGGTCTATTTGTATATGGTATTTCTTTAGCATTGACAGGGGCATCGCTCGGGAGAATGTCTTATCTGGGTGTATCACTGCCAGTAAAGTGTCCCATGCTTTTAGGGAAAGTTTAGTTGAACGGGACATGATTTTAATGTAAGGTCTTGTCACGGTTCCCGGATCCCACCACGCAGTCCTTAACGCCCAACACTCCACAGAGCCCAAAAGCTACCAACAGGGTAGCCGTAGAAGAATCCCTAACTGTCTGGTCCTTAGACTTGGCCAGGTATACTAGCTAGACAGAAAGGGTTAATCAAAGACAATGTCGTAATACAAAACCAGGTCAGCAACACTGGGGTAGTCAGACGAGCCAGAATCAGGAATACAGAGTATAGAATAGTCAAATGGAATAGCCGGGTCGATATCAGTGCAGAAGCGTAGTACAAGAAAATAGTCTAGGGCAACGGAAGGCAGAATAGTCAGTAAACAAGCAGAGGTCAATAACAGGTTAAATCACGAGAGAATTCAGGTACAAGGAGCTCAGGTATGGATAACCACGATCTGGCACTGCTTAGAAGGAACTGTGGGTTTTTAAAGACCTTCACCAGACCGCGCCCCCTCTCAAGCCGCACCTCATGCAGCCACCTCCCTGCCTGTCTCTATTTAAACCGGGTGTTGGTCAGCGAGCAGCATCAGACATGCTACCTTCAAGCACACTGGAGAGGCTGGAAGCCTCCAACGTTACAGGTCTTTTCTCTTTTCGGAGCCACATTAGATCTAGTAGGGTGTGCGGGTGTAATTTAGATTTTTTTTATATCTAGCCATTTGGACGCGTGTATGGGGAGTTAAATTGCACCGCCATGGCCGCGTTAGTTGCATAATAGTATTGTGTGACGTCTGGAAGACCAAGACCACCACAATGTTTTGTATTTTGTAGTGTTGTCAATTTAATCCTGCAAGATTTCTGCCTCCAGATAAAGCCCAGGAATTCAGAATGTACTTTATAAGCGACATGAGTATCATAAGGGGAATAGTCCTCAAATCATATAGGAATCTCGGTAATATATTCATCGTAATGGTTGCTGCCTAAAAAAGAAAGCTCAAATTCTCCCCATCTTTGTGTAATTTCCTCTGCGTCCGAGCTCCAGACAGATTATAACAGTGCATTCTTGACAGGTTCTTAGTGAGATGAAGGCCTAGGAAAGAGAGATGGGTCTCCCTCCAGTCAAAGAGAAATCTCTGCCTCAGCGCACTGAGCACAGAACGTGGAATGTAGACCAGCATGGTCTGGGTTTATATAACAGGACATTTGTCCAAATAATTTGAAATAAATTGAATACTGCTGGGATTGACTATTTCGGATTAGATAATATCAGCAGTGTAAAGCCCTATTTTATGTGTAGTGTTACCAATTTTCATACCCTCAAATTAAGGAGATGATCTAATGGCCACAACCAGGGGGTTCAATAATTTCCTTCTGTGCCAAATACTCAGCCGTCTGGCATTAAATGATACCACACTCAGAACCAGAATGAAGCGATGTATCGGGATAAACATTTTGAACACAAATGGGTGAGAGTGAATGTTGTGGTGGAATAATTTTTTCAGGGACCGTTAGCATCTCATCAATAAGAGGAATTTATAATTAGCGTGTCAACAATAAGGCCCCGATCACACTGTGCGATTTGAAAATCACGTGATTTTCATATTCGTGACATAGTGCGATAATGTCGCGCAATGTCGCGATTTTTGCAAAGCACCACCAATGCAAATCGCAGATAGCAAATTGCAAAAAAAGGGTCATGTACCAGCGACATGCTACCGCTACATCGCGTGACATCGCGTGACATCATGCGGCAAGATGTGAACAGCTCCATTGAAATGCATTGGAGAAGCAACACAGCGCGACGTCGCCTTAGAGGGAACGGGGCCTTAGAGGATTTGACAAATTTTGGTACTTAATAAAAATCCTGGCCACAATGTCTAGTGGTAAACTACTTGTTGCACGATGCATGCTGATGGATGGTAGGGAGGAAAAAACAAGGAAAGGAAAATCAAAAATAAAGTATATATAAAAGAATATGGGCTAGAAGGAGGAGAGTAAAAAAATCCCCTCCTGCAAAAACATTTAAGGCCCATAGTTGGGGGGTGTAGGAGAGTCTAACGGGAACAAAAGGTTTGCATGAACTCATTAACCCATTCTTATAGGCTAATAACTTTTTTAATTGATTAAGGGCCGTATTACATTCTTCACGCAGAAACGCATGCGCAATGCGTGAATTGGTGCGCCCCGCATTAAACGTTAACGTGCGTAAATCAACGATGGAATTACAATCCTCGCCCATTTTTTTCATCTGTCGAGCTATAACGGACGCGCACAAACACGCGCGCAGTAACGTTGCGCGCAGAAATCAGTGTGCGGACTGTTTTTTTCTCGCGATTCAGCCAATCAGAATTAAGAACCACAATTGTCCCCCGTTCAGTTTTTGCGCCTGTCAAAGTCAATCTGAGTATATATGCTGCAGCAATAATAAAACCACGCACAACTTCTCAAATTTATTGGTTTGGGTATGTGTAGAATGTGTAACTATACTTTGCTGTGTATTTTTTTGGGCTGGTGTATTTGGGTTCGGCAGGTTGATAGAATTTGCCGTTAACACCAGCTTTTAGGAGTTGCTAAAATTATGCGCGCAAAGGCTGTGCGTTACAAACTGCGCATAGATTGTAATACCATCCGCGTACCAGCGCACAAACGCATTTGCGCTCACAATGTAAGTATAGGACGCGCGCAGTACAGTAAGCTCGCGCAGGTTCACCCGCGGTAGACATATACGCACGTTTGTTGCGCTGACTTTGTAATACGACGTTCAGCGTAAAGGGTTTTGTCCCTCGCGTTAATGCGTTTTTGCGCCGGCGCAAACGTATGCACGAAGATTGTAATAGACCCCTAGACATATTAATATCTATGCAAAAATAAAGAAATCCTTTTTATTTTTCCTTCCCTTCGTCAATAAACCTTTCCGTGTTCATCGGTGAACATATAGTACTGGACCAATTGCATAAAGCTCCTAGGCTTGTGTCCGGCGTTATGAAGCGACGATATAATAAATACACTTCCAATAAACTGGCAAACGTTTCTTCTTTTTTCACTCTTTGATCCTTTTCTTTTTCCAAGCATTCAAGTCTATTCGAGTCCGTCGAGTCTATACAAGCCCATTCCAGGGCCCTATTACGCTCTTCGCATTAAAACACGGGCGCAAGGGAGGAAAATCTCCGCCCGCAGTTTCCCCCTTGCGCCCGCGTTTTAACGCTGGATTACAATGCAGGCGCACAAAATGCTGCTTGCATTGTTATCGAGCGTAAAAATCAGGGATGCTTGAGTGCAGCCACGGGCATCCACTCGCTGGAGTCCATAGGACTCCATTGAGCCCCCCCTGCAGTCACATGACCAGCCGGATCTCGCCTCGGTCGGAGTAGTGATACGCAGAGAGAGACTGGGGGGACTTTTTCCCCCAGTCTATCCCTGCTCCCGGCGGCTGGAGGAGGCGAACAGAGTCTCGGTCCTCGCCGTGGGACAGAGGGTGAGTATAGGATGCCTGTTTTATATTTTAAGGCTGGTGTTAATGGATTGTGCAGAAGCGGAATCCGTTAACACCAGGTCCTGGCTGTGGTTAACTTTGCGCTGCCCAGAGCCAGGCGTTAATCTTTGTAATCCAGCGCTGATTAACACTTTGCGCTCCCCATGTTAAGCATAGGAAGCGCAAAGTACAGTGACCTCGCGCAGGATTGTAATATGCGTTTGCGTTTGGATTGTAATATGCGGTAAATACCGCGGCAAACGTTAATGCTCTCGCAGGTGAGCGTTTGCGTATAGAATGTAATAGAGCCCCAAATCTATACGGTGATCTCGTGATGATCCATAGGGGTTGTACGTCGTAAATCCTATGTAGAAGAGTCTTTCAACTTGTGGAAATGAAGGAAATAGTAATGTCATTCCATTTCAGCATCTATAGAGAGTCCTGTGAATTAATCGTGCGGCAGCTCTGTTCTTCTAACCGTCTTAGGACAGTCCGGTGTTTGTGGGTCGGCTGGGGTGAGTTCAGTTTAAGGCTAGGGTCCGACGAACGCATTTTTATGTTGTCTGTGAAAAAGTGCGTTCGAACGAATGGACGCATTTTTTCACAGAATACATGATAGTGGTCATACTACGCGCATTTTCGTCCGTGATTTTGTACGGATCATCAATAAAACACTTTTTGTGTCTGGACGTTATGTTGGCCGGACATTAGCAGCGTCTGACGTCTCCTAATCACGCACACACGCCGCTAGCGGACGCAGCGCACTCTGTACGTCAGTACCTGCGGTTTCACGTTCTCGAAAAAATGCGTTCATTTTCCACTTGCGTTGCGCAGCCGGACTTTTGTGCGACCGTACTTCGTATATTGGCCGTCATTGCCCGGCATCTGCTGCTAGCACGGCCGTGATTAAGTGCGCCTGCACGCGCGTTCGCACTGCCTCAGTCTGACCCCAGCCTAATTTGGAAGCTACTTGAATGGCTTCCTTTTGTAGAGGATATAATCATGTCCTGTCCATTATGACGGAATAACAGTTTAGTGGGTAATCCCCATCTGTACCTTATCTCCATCTTTTGCAAAACAGAAATCAAGGGGGAAAACTCCCGTCTCTTGCTAAGAGTCATGGGGGACAGGTCTGGGAACACTTTAATATCTTCAAACTCTTTAGGGAATCCTTGCCTTCGTATTATTGGTAATTCTCTTTAACTTTCTAAAAGTGGATTCTGGTGATTGTATCTTTAGGAGCACTTTTAGGAGCACTTTTAGGAGCACTTTTAGGAGCACTTTTAGGAGCTTTGGGAGACTTTGGTAAGTGATGTGACCTATCAATAGTTAAATCTAAGTCTGTGGAATTAGGCATAACCGAGTGTATGTCGGCCAAGCTTCCGGGATATCCCCCTAATGACTGGCGTCATCGCGCAATGGCGCCAGTCCCGCAATTAACCCCTTGCTGCCACCTATGGTGGAGATAGGGGGTTCCAATGAACCCCCTATCTCCCGATTCGTGACAGCTAGGGGTTAATGTTTGATATCATTGGAACGGCCATAGCATGGCCTTTTTAATGATACCAAACATGACCATTTACAGTTTAAAAAATAATAAATAAAAATAAAATTAAATTTTTTTTGTTTTTTCTTTTGTTTTATTAATGCAGCAATATTGTTCCCATTTCAATTATAATGTGAACAATGATGCTGCATTAACGATTTTTTCTATGGGGGGCATTTGCCAAAAAACACATAATTTTCCCCAAAAAAAGTAACGATTCCCCATTTCTAACTTTTTTAACAAGCGCACCCGTAGAAAATATAACTGTAAACGCTCGCATGTTAATGTGAAAAAAAAAACACTTTACACGTTGTAAATTATTGAAAATTAAAATTTTATTGCAGTTTATGTTATAATATACAGGCAGGACATGACGTATACATATAATAATGATATATTATGAATCTGCCGAGTCTCCCGGAAAGAACGATATATAATATGTCTGGGTCAATTAATAAAATGTGACTTCAAATCGCATTTAAACATGATGAGCGAAACCGGTAAAAATGAGCTCAGCACAGAGGTGTGAAAAGGCTCAGCAGCGAAAGGGTTAAATTTATGGAACCTGCTGTTCCCAGAGCTCTCCTAGCACGCTGCCATCCTGGATGATGGCCAAGCCACAGCCCCCCTGCTCATTGTTTCCTGAGTGTCTGCTATTGCTTTATATGTTCTGTGTAACTCTGTGTATGATCTTGTTCTGGTATTTGAAAACGCTATGGATTATCCCTGTCTGCTATTCATTGTTATTCTGTTTGATTTAGGCCTGGTTTTTGACTATTCTGTTGTCTACTCCCTGTACTCTGTATATTGCTATCTGTGTACCGATCTCTGCTTGTCTGACCTGCTCTCCTGGCTCTTGATCCCTGGCATACGGCTGACACAGTACCCTGACGTTTAGACCCTCTTGCATTCCTGACTATTCTCTTGTTTATCCCTATGTTTATTCCTTGCGCCCTGTATCCTGTTTAGTATTAGGAAGCCAGTATAAGGACCTTGTCCCAGATCAGGGTTTCCTCAAGTGTGTGTGTCATTTCCTATTGTTCCTGTATCTCTCTCTCTTGTCCAGTATCTGTGCTGTGGTCTGTTCTTACAGCCAGCAGCAAACCTGCCTAACGGGCTTAAAACCCAGTACAAAGGAGGGCCCACCTTGGCTCACGACATTCTAACTTATAACAAGTTGTCAGACATTGTGAGTTTGCTCTTCACATAAAGCATGTGTTGATGCCTCCTCATACAGAGCTCTCAGCAGAGCTGCCAGCAGAAATCGCTGCATTACATAAAGCATGTGTTGTTGTAGTTAGAATTGGGATATAAAACTGTTGTAGAGTCAGGGTGTAAAGCTGTTGTAGTTAGAGTTGGGATATAAAACTGTTGTAGAGTTGGGGTGTAAAGCTGTTGTAGTTAGAATTGGGATATAAAACTATTGTAGAGTCGGGGCGTAAAGCTGTTGTAGTTAGAATTGGGATATAAAACTGTTGTAGTTAGAGTCGGGGTGTAAAGCTGTTGTAGTTAGAGTTGGGATATAAAACTGTTGTAGAGTCGGGGCGTAAAGCTGTTGTAGTTAGAGTTGGGATATAAAACTGTTGTAGAGTCGGGGCGTAAAGCTGTTGTAGTTAGAGTTGGGATATAAAACTGTTGTAGAGTCGCGGCGTAAAGCTGTTGTAGTTAGAGTTGGGATATAAAACTGTTGTAGTTAGAGTCGGGGTGTAAAGCTGTTGTAGTTAGAGTTGGGATATAAAACTGTTGTAGAGTCGGGGTGTAAAGCTGTTGTAGTTAGAGTTGGGATATAAAACTGTTGTAGTTAGAGTCGGGGTGTAAAGCTGTTGTAGTTAGAGTTGGGATATAAAACTGTTGTAGAGTCGGGGTGTAAAGCTGTTGTAGTTAGAGTTGGGATATAAAACTGTTGTAGAGTCGGGGTGTAAAGCTGTTGTAGTTAGAGTTGGGATATAAAACTGTTGTAGAGTCGGGGCGTAAAGCTGTTGTAGTTTTTTTTTTTCTTGAGGAAGGATTTTACCAGGAAGGATACATTGAGATTTCTCTGGTTTTCAAGTATGTCCTGGGTGGCGAGTATGTACTGTTAGGTGTCTTGCCCAAGGACACTTACTGGAGAGGTGCTCTTGCCGGGATCGAACCTGTGTCTCCACAGTCTCTCTCCACGGTTATAGAGCAGTGATGGATAGTGATAGTTAGAGTCGGGGTGTAAAGCTGTTGTAGTTAGAGTCGTTGTGTAAAGCCGCTGCAGAATATCTCTGGATGTAAGGAGACACTTTATGCACAGCAGTTTGTTCTCTCATTATGTTGTTCCCACATATGTGTCTGTTTTCGTTTGTCCGTTCCTCTAAGAGTGGAGCCAGGTCGGAGTCGGCACGAGGTACAAACAAGGCAGATTGTTGCTGTGAGTGGCAGACAAAGGGAAGCTGACTGGCATCATCGCGCTGTCAGATCAGCTTTGGCGCCGGCGCGTGCCCTTTCATTGTTTGTTTTCATCTCTTTGCTTCTCATCAGATTGCGGAGCTTTTCCACCGAAGCAGACGGCTGCAGACATGGGGCGTTCAAGATGGAACTAGACAATGAGACTGTCATTAACCCCTTGTACCCTCAGGAAGGTCTTTCATCAGGGGATGCCGGCACTTCGTGCGGCTCCATTCACTAACTCCACCAAACGGCCAACCCATTAATGCAGAGCGCAGCAACCGCATCGAGTCGCCTGTTTGATCTGAATCTCCTCCATGCAAGAGGTAAATACAGTTAAAACCCATGAAAACGAGACTCGGAAAGAGACAACCACATCATGGAAACTATGTATCAACATTGAAACCGAACCATCAGAGAGACATGTATGTATACACGACACTCATGAAATGACACATACATGACAGTCAATGCATCGGGTAATGCGTGTGCTGTCGTCAGTGGGATGCGTCCTGTGTTATAAATCGTCCATCCTATACAAAAGTCCTCCTAATTCTACCTGCTGGCGAACGCTAACCCACCATGAATACGCCCAGGGTTAACCGGTGGAATTTCGGTGCTCTTCGAATAAGCCACCAACAAAACGCTGACCGCAAATGACGATCCACCACAAAACCGCCAAACGCATCTGAAAAAAGCCGTCGATCCACCGAACAGAGTGCCGACCAGCCGCTGAAAAAAGCCGACAAGCCGATGAACGGGTAAAAATAATAAAACACTTTTAAAAGCTGTTTGCAAAAAAACTGCGGCATGAAAACGCCTGAAAAATTACATATAAACCCTATGAATAATAATATAAAGGGTCTGTTACAGGAAAAAAAAAACACTAGTTAAAAAAATATCTTGCCAAAAAAATCCCGGAAATGCCTAAAAAATCCTAAAACATAAATAAAGAGACTTTTTGCTGCAGATTAAAATAATTAATGGTTTATTAGATATTGAATTAAAACAGGAATATTTTAACCCTGAAACCTATGGGATTCTCCTGAATAAACCTGCCGAATGAAACCACTGAACATCAGGACATTTCACTGACATTTCTCTGCTGTTCAATGTGAATAGATTAACCAGTGCTTCTCTATGGGGGATTTCACTGCCGCCGAACAAGCAACGTATTTCACTGCCGCCGAACAGCATTGTATTTCACTGCCGCCGAACAGGCACCATATTTCACTGCCGCCAAACAGGCACCGTATTTCACTGTCTCCGAATAGGCACCACATTTCACTGTCACCAAACAGGCACCGTATTTGACTGCCACCGAACAGCACCGTATTTCCCTAAGGTCAAACAGTGACCTGCGCCTAGCTTCTCCCCGCATCACCTCTTCCCATGATAGACTGCAGGATTTCTCACGCGCAGCCCCCACTCTCTGGAACGCTCTCCCTCGTACTGTCAGACTTTCCCCTAACTTCTCTTCCTTCAAACGCTCCCTTAAAACATTCCTATTTAGGGAAGCCGACCCCCCAACTCACTGACACAACCATCAATCACTCTCACCTTACAGTCCTCTCCTCCTGTTTCCAACCCCAACCCTCCTAGATTGTGAGTTCCTACGGGAATAGGGCCCTCATCTCCTCCTGTACTGTTTGTCAAATGTTGTTCAATGTATTGTAACCCTGTCTATACTGTGCTTATTGTACAGCGCTGCGGAATATGCTGGCGCTTTATAAATAAAGAATAATTATAATAATAATAATTTCACTACCGCCGAACAGGCACTGTATTTCACTGTCTCCGAACAGGCACCACATTTCACTGTCGCCAAACAGGCACCGTATTTCACTGTCGCCGAACAGGCACCACATTTCACTGTCGCCAAACAGGCACCGTATTTCACTGTCGCCAAACAGGCACCGTATTTCACTGTCGCCGAACAGGCACCACATTTCACTGTCGCCAAACAGGCACCGTATTTCACTGTCGCCAAACAGGCACCGTATTTCACTGTCGCCGAACAGGCACCACATTTCACTGCTGCCAAACAGGCACCGTATTTCACTGGCAATTCGACAATATTTGGCAAACTGACAGCTTTTTGAATTGGCTCTGATATTGCACCGTGCAGGGAAATTAACCATTTATGAGCCAATTCGGCTCTCTGTGAATAACCCCTTTAAAGCAATAACCCTGACCTGCAGCGTCCCTGTAATGCCCCACCTTGCTGCTTAACACCTGACTCGTTTTCTCCTTCTTAATTTTAATAATCGATGGTTTTCGGCCATAGCAGCAACGTTCCTCAGCAATCACACGCATGTCCACGGCTGATGAGGCCAACTAGCCCGAAACGGTCGTCCAGAAGTTGCTTGTCTCCAGCCACATCTCCTGGCCCACGCTTCAGGACACCGAGCATGGTCGCATAGGCCAGGAGGGTGTCTGCCATAAAGACCATTATTAGATGTTAAAAAGTGAGATATTGTGGATATCATTAGCAAATCCTTCCCAGAATTCCCTGCTGCGTATGGGAAATGATTGCGTTTGTGAAGCAAGTGACAAACCATGACTTTTTCTGATGTTTTCCCGGCATCGAGTGACCACAGCAGGACTTGAAAAGCTGGCGGGCGGCTACTAGTCTGGCAGCAGGAAAAAGAGATTCACAAACAGGGAAGCCGGCTGCCACCATCAGATAGGACGAGCAGCCTTGGCGCCACAGCCTGTGTCCTGCGAGGAGCAAAACATTATTTGTTTTCCTTTTCTGTCACATAAGTAGCAGTGACTTGGAATTCCAAGTGACAAATCCCTCTGCAGCGACGTCCGCCTGGCATCACTATACCGGGTACCGCGTGGTCACCGGGAGGGGCGCCACCCTGCAACACAACAAAGGACTATGCAGTGCACAATCAATGGCAGAACACTGACACGTTCATTTCAGGATCGTCATTAATTATCACAGCAACAAGGAAAACGCAGACGTAAAGGGCAGCGGACTAACTGCAGGGCTTCCTGGGAGAGACTGAACGCAGCGACAGCAATGAAGGGGATTGGATTTTTATGGCGCTCTCATGGCGGCCAGGGACAGGAGTCATGGCTGGAAGTGATTGGATTGGGGTTTTATGGTTAGCAGCCGGTGCCACGATTTAGTTCCTAGTCATATGGTTTGCAATGTGGCCGTGACCCGATCAAGGTGCCGGTGGTGCCACTTGATCCAGCCCCAAATGTAGAATCTAATCTGTGCTGTCAACGCAAAGAATTTAATAAAGTTTTAAAGGACAGCCGCAGCCAATAGGATTAGAGGAGCCTCACGGTGAGCACAAACCAGGAAGTGCTCCTGCCAGTTGTCAAGGTAACATGACAGAGGAGCTCAGGCAGTGATAAACAGCATGGAAGCTGAACCCAGGCCCCATAACCCTAAGCAGCAGAGCCGCGAGAAGGTGCGCAGGGCAAACGAGAGAGGCCTCACTGCCAGCATGAGAGACTGGGGGAGCGATGGAGAGAGGCCTCACTGCCAGCATGAGAGGACTGAGGGAGCGATGGAGAGAGGCCTCACTGCCAGCATGAGAGACTGGGGGAGCGATGGAGAGAGGCCTCACTGCCAGCATGAGAGACTGGGGGAGCGATGGAGAGAGGCCTCACTGCCAGCATGAGAGACTGGGGGAGCGATGGAGAGAGCCTCACTGCCAGCATGAGAGGCTGAGGGAGCGATGGAGAGAGGCCTCACTGCCAGCATGAGAGGCTGAGGGAGCGATGGAGAGAGGCCTCACTGCCAGCATGAGAGACTGGGGGAGCGATGGAGAGAGGCCTCACTGCCAGCATGAGAGCTGAGGGAGCGATGGAGAGAGGCCTCCCTGCCAGCATGAGAGGCTGAGGGAGCGATGGAGAGAGGCCTCACTGCCAGCATGAGAGACTGGGGGAGCGATGGAGAGAGGCCTCACTGCCAGCATGAGAGACTGGGGGAGCGATGGAGAGAGGCCTCATTGCCAGCATGAGAGACTGAGGGAGCGATGGAGAGAGGCCTCACTGCCAGCATGAGAGACTGGGGGAGCGATGGAGAGAGACCTCACTGCCAGCATGAGAGGCTGGGGGAGCGATGGAGAGAGGCCTCACTGCCAGCATGAGAGGCTGAGGAGCGATGGAGAGAGGCCTCACTGCCAGCATGAGAGACTGAGGGAGCGATGGAGAGAGGCCTCCCTGCCAGCATGAGAGACTGGGGGAGCGATGGAGAGAGGCCTCACTGCCAGCATGAGAGGCTGGGGGAGCGATGGAGAGAGGCCTCACTGCCAGCATGAGAGGCTGAGGGAGCGATGGAGAGAGGCCTCACTGCCAGCATGAGAGACTGAGGGAGCGATGGAGAGAGGCCTCCCTGCCAGCATGAGAGACTGAGGGAGCGATGGAGAGAGGCCTCACTGCCAGCATGAGAGGCTGGGGGAGCGATGGAGAGAAGCCTCACTGCCAGCATGAGAGACTGAGGGAGCGATGGAGAGAGGCCTCACTGCCAGCATGAGAGACTGGGGGAGCGATGGAGAGAGGCCTCACTGCCAGCATGAGAGGCTGAGGGAGCGATGGAGAGAGGCCTCACTGCCAGCATGAGAGACTGGGGGAGCGATGGAGAGAGGCCTCACTGCCAGCATGAGAGGCTGAGGGAGCGATGGAGAGAGGCCTCACTGCCAGCATGAGAGCTGAGGGAGCGATGGAGAGAGGCCTCACTGCCAGCATGAGAGACTGAGGGAGCGATGGAGAGAGGCCTCACTGCCAGCATGAGAGGCTGAGGGAGCGATGGAGAGAGGCCTCACTGCCAGCATGAGAGGCTGGGGAGCGATGGAGAGAGGCCTCACTGCCAGCATGAGAGGCTGGGGAGCGATGGAGAGAGGCCTCACTGCCAGCATGAGAGACTGGGGGAGCGATGGAGAGAGGCCTCACTGCCAGCATGAGAGACTGAGGGAGCGATGGAGAGAGGCCTCACTGCCAGCATGAGAGACTGGGGGAGCGATGGAGAGAGGCCTCACTGCCAGCATGAGAGGCTGGGGGAGCGATGGAGAGAGGCCTCACTGCCAGCATGAGAGGCTGAGGAGCGATGGAGAGAGGCCTCACTGCCAGCATGAGAGACTGAGGGAGCGATGGAGAGAGGCCTCACTGCCAGCATGAGAGACTGAGGGAGCGATGGAGAGAGGCCTCACTGCCAGCATGAGAGGCTGAGGGAGCGATGGAGAGAGGCCTCACTGCCAGCATGAGAGACTGGGGGAGCGATGGAGAGAGGCCTCACTGCCAGCATGAGAGACTGAGGGAGCGATGGAGAGAGGCCTCACTGCCAGCATGAGAGGCTGAGGGAGCGATGGAGAGAGGCCTCACTGCCAGCATGAGAGGCTGGGGGAGCGATGGAGAGAGGCCTGACTGCCAGCATGAGAGACTGAGGGAGCGATGGAGAGAGGCCTCACTGCCAGCATGAGAGACTGAGGGAGCGATGGAGAGAGGCCTCACTGCCAGCATGAGAGGCTGAGGGAGCGATGGAGAGAGGCCTCACTGCCAGCATGAGAGGCTGAGGGAGCGATGGAGAGAGGCCTCACTGCCAGCATGAGAGGCTGAGGGAGCGATGGAGAGAGGCCTCACTGCCAGCATGAGAGGCTGAGGGAGCGATGGAGAGAGGCCTCACTGCCAGCATGAGAGACTGAGGGAGCGATGGAGAGAGGCCTCACTGCCAGCATGAGAGGCTGAGGGAGCGATGGAGAGAGGCCTCACTGCCAGCATGAGAGACTGAGGGAGCGATGGAGAGAGGCCTCACTGCCAGCATGAGAGGCTGAGGGAGCGATGGAGAGAGCCTCACTGCCAGCATGAGAGACTGGGGGAGCGATGGAGAGAGGCCTCACTGCCAGCATGAGAGACTGAGAGAGCGATGGAGAGAGGCCTCACTGCCAGCATGAGAGGCTGGGGGAGCGATGGAGAGAGGCCTCACTGCCAGCATGAGAGGCTGAGGGAGCGATGGAGAGAGGCCTCACTGCCAGCATGAGAGACTGAGGGAGCGATGGAGAGAGGCCTCACTGCCAGCATGAGAGACTGAGGGAGCGATGGAGAGAGGCCTCACTGCCAGCATGAGAGGCTGAGGAGCGATGGAGAGAGGCCTCACTGCCAGCATGAGAGGCTGAGGGAGCGATGGAGAGAGGCCTCACTGCCAGCATGAGAGGCTGAGGGAGCGATGGAGAGAGGCCTCACTGCCAGCATGAGAGACTGAGGGAGCGATGGAGAGAGGCCTCACTGCCAGCATGAGAGGCTGGGGAGCGATGGAGAGAGGCCTCACTGCCAGCATGAGAGACTGAGGGAGCGATGGAGAGAGGCCTCACTGCCAGCATGAGAGACTGAGGGAGCGATGGAGAGAGCCTCACTGCCAGCATGAGAGGCTGGGGGAGCGATGGAGAGAGGCCTCACTGCCAGCATGAGAGACTGAGGGAGCGATGGAGAGAGGCCTCACTGCCAGCATGAGAGACTGGGGGAGCGATGGAGAGAGGCCTCACTGCCAGCATGAGAGGCTGAGGGAGCGATGGAGAGAGGCCTCACTGCCAGCATGAGAGACTGGGGGAGCGATGGAGAGAGGCCTCACTGCCAGCATGAGAGACTGAGGGAGCGATGGAGAGAGGCCTCAGGCCCGGTGAAAACTAGACATTGCTTTATAATGGAGTCTATGTGTAATACAGGGTGTCCATAAAGTCTCTTTTCATTTGCCTTTGGAATAAATTTATGAAATTGTAAAGACAGATAAGAGAAAATTATTACAGAATGAGACGTATAGATTTAAGGTTTTTTCGCCTCATTTAACGCACCTCTATATGGGCTCCATTAGTTGCACGAAGCACATTAAGACGATACTGGATTTCTTCCCATGTTGGCTGTAGCTTCCCCTCATCAATGGTGGCATCAGTGATCCTCTGCTTTAGATTAGTGACGTACCTTTGTACCTTTGGTCCATACACCATGGGCCATATTACAATGTTGGTGCTAACTTAACCAGAGCTGTTGTAAACTTAAAACCTCCATAGGCTATAATGGCTCTGGGAAGTTTACAACAGCTCTGGTTAAATTAGCACCAACTATGTAATATGGCCCAATATCTTTAACATAACCCCATAGAAAGAAGTGGAGGGGAGTGATATCTGGTGAACGAGGTGGTCAGGGAATTGGGCCACCCCTTCCAATCCACCACTCTGGAAAGGTTTCATTTAGGAACCCACGAACATGCCGTCCCCAATGTGGTGGTGCAGCATCTTGCTGGAAAATGATGGTTGCTTGAAGGTCATGAAGTTGTGGTGCCGAGTATTCAGTCAAAAGGTCAAGGTAAACATTTGCAGTAATTGCCGGCTGGGTGGAGTAGAGGTAACATCACTGCTCTGCATGGAGAGAGCCTGTGGAGTCATGGGTTCGATCTTGATGAGCACCTCTCCAATAAGTGTCCTTGGGAAAGGCACCTAACGGTACAGACTCGCCACCCAGGACATACTGAAAACCAGAGAAATCTCAATGTATCCTTCATGGTAAAATCCCTTCTCAAAAAATTGATGTCTCGCCGAAGGAAAACGGACCAATGATTGGATTGCACATAGGGGTTATTATTTCAGAGGATCTAAGGGTAAGTAGTCAATGTAATAGAGCAGCAGGAAATGCTGGCAGAATGCTTGGAAATGCTGGCAGAATGCTTGGAAATGCTGGCAGAATGCTTGGTTGTGTAGGGAGAGCCTGTATTAGCAGTAGGAAAAGGGAAGTGCTCATGCCACTGTACAGAGCACTGGTGAGACCTCACTTGGAGTACTGTGTGCAGTACTGGAGACCGTATCTCCAGAAGGATATAGACATCTTAGAGAGAGTTCAGAGAAGGGCTACTAAAATGGTGTACGGCTTGAAGGAGAAAAGTTACCAGGAAAGGCTTAATGATCTTAACATGTACAGCTTGGAAAAAAGACGAGACAGAGGAGATATGATAGAAACATTTAAATACGTAAAGGGAATCCACAAGGTAGAGGACGGGAGTATATTTAAAAGGAAACAAAGTAGCAAAACAAGAGGACATAGTCTTAGATTAGAGGGGCAAAGGTTTAAAAGTAACATCAGGAAGCATTATTTTACTGAGAGGGTGGTGGATACATGGAACAGTCTTCCAGTAGAAGTGGTAGAGGCCAAAACAGTAATTGAATTTAAGCAGGCATGGGATAGGCATAAGGCTATCCTAAACAAAAGATAAATCCAGGTAAAGTATCCATGTAATTGGGCGACTAGATGGGCCGAAAAGGTTCTTATCTGCCCACATTTTTCTATGTTTCTATGATCCCACACATTCATCTAAAGCAGAGGATCACTGACGCCACCATTGATGAGGGGAAGCTACAGCCAACATGGCCAGAAATCCAGTAGCGTCTTGATGTGCTTCGTGCAACTAATGGCGCCCATATAGAGGTGTATTAAATGAGGCGGAAAACCTACAATACATAAAGGAGACAGGTGAGTATTCCTGCCAGAAGATCCAGTAAATGCCTTTTATGAAGATAATGATTCTTTCCGATCATTTTATGGTCAGGATAGTATAGTTAGATTATGTTGTTTATTTGATTAAAAGGTTATCACGCCGTCTGAACCTGCCTAATTACAGCGGCTAAACGAGCACCAATCCCTGTGACTACTGGATCACCATCAGATACATGGACTTTAACAGCCAGAGATTGGATCCGTTCCTCGTCGTGGTGACCCGTCCGGATGCCCGAGGTTGTTAACAGGTTGAAGCAGGGTCAAAGTGCAATCAGTAGAAAGAGAGTGAATTAAGGGGACGGTTGATAAGAGTAAACTGAGACCAGGGCGGCAGGTGACAGAAAATAACCCAACAGACACAGCTCTGCTACATCTTGATCTCAATAAATCCGTCAGTAGGAGACATATGAATCGTGTTTTAAAGGTTTTTCTTTTATTTAACCTCATAATAAGGTGATATTTTTCAGTATAATAAATAAAGGAATGTGTGCAGCATAAAAAAAACACATCAATGAGTCCAAAAAAGATAAATATATAGAAATATGTACAATATTAACTTAATAAAAAATATAAACTCTATCTGACAATGTTCAGTCCAAAGTAACAGAAAACATATAAAAAAAAGTGGTCACAATCGTATCAAAAAACCTCATTCCATAAAGTCCTTCCATACAGTGGCGTCTGGCCGGAGTGGTGTAGGAGGGGGTCGCATGGATGGTTACAGCTTATGATTTGCAGACAGCGTTAAGAAGAAGCTTATATTTCCCTCGTAAGAAATTTGTGTAAACAGAGAAGAATTGTTTTAAAGTGCTGACAGAACGAGTCCTTTCCTGGGGGTCTGGAATGTGCGTTTCCACCTAAAAAAAACCCAAAGAAAACCAAAAGTCATCATCAGAAAAAATATATCCCAAAACATATGATAAATCATACAAACCTCCAATGGGATATATGCGAGATCCCAATACACAGACCCTATAACACCCCTACAGTATAAATGGGATATATGGGGGACACCAATATACACACATCCTATGACACCTCTATAGTATAAATGGATATATGAGGGCTCCTATACACACAGACCCTATAATACCCTATAGCATAAATGGGATATATGGGGATTCTATACACACAGACCCTATAACACCCCTATAGTATAAATTGGATATATGGGGGTTCCTATACACACAGACCCTATAACACCCTGTAGTGCAAATGGGATATATGGGGCTCCTATGCATGCAGACCCTATAGCGCCCCTATAGCATAAATGGACATATTGGGGCCCCCTATGCACAGGCCATGCGACACCCCTATAGTATAAATGGGGTATATGGGGGTTGCTATGCACACAGACCCTATAATACCCCTATGGTATAAATGGGATATATGGGGGCTCCTATACACAGACCTTATGACACCCCTATAGTATAAATGGGGTTCCTATACACACAGACCCTATATCACCCCTATAGTATAAATGGGATATATGGGGCTCCTATACACAGACCACATAACACCCCTATAGTATAAATGGGTATATGGGGGCTCCTATAAACAGACCTTATGACACCCCTATAGTATAAATGGGGTATATATGGGGGCTCCTATACACACAGACCCTATGACACCTCTATAGTATAAATGTATATATGGGGCTCCTATACACAGACCTTATGACACCCCTATAGTATAAATGGATATATAGAGGCTCCTATACTCAGACCCTGTGCCACCTCTATAGTATAAATGGGATATATGGGGGCTCCTATACACAGACCTTATGACACCCCTATAGTATAAATGGGGCTCCTATACACACAGACCATATAACACCCCTATAGTATAAATGGGGCTCCTATACGCACAGACCCTATAACACCCCTATAGTATGAATGGGATATAGTGGGGCTCCTATACACAGACCCCATAACACCCCTATAGTATAAATGGATATATGAGGGCTCCTATACACAGACCCCATAACACCCCCATAGTATAAATGGGGTATATGGGGGCTCTTATACACAGACCCTATGACACCTCTATAGTATAAATGGATATATGGGGGCTCCTATACACAGACCTTATGACACCCCTATAGTATAAATGGGGCTCCTATACACACAGACCCTATAGCACCCCATATAGTATAAATGGGATATAGTGGGGCTCCTATACACAGACCCCCATGACACTCCTATAGTATAAATGGGGTATATGGGGGCTCCTATACACACAGACCCTATGACACCTCTATAGTATAAATGGATATATGGGGGCTTCTATAGACACAGACCCTATAAAACCCTATAGTATAAATGGGATATATGGGGGCTCCTATACACACAGACCCTATAACGCCCTATAGTGTAAATGGGATATATGGGGCTCCCATGCACACAGACACCATAACATCCCTATAGTATAAATGGGATATATAGGGGCTCCTATGCATGCAGACCCTATAGCACCCCTATAGTATAAATGGATATATGGGGACTCCTATACACAGACCCTACGACACCCCTATAGTAAAGATGGTATATATTGGACTCCTATACGCACAGACCCTATAACACCCCTATAGCATAAATGATATATATGAGGTTCCTATACACACATACCATATAACACCCCTATAGTATAAATGGGATATATGGGGGCTCCTATACACACAGACCCTATAACACCCCTATAGTATAAATGGGATATATGGGGGCTCCTATACACACAGACCCTATAACACCCCTATAGTATAAATGGGATATATGGGGCTCCTATACACACAGACCCTATAACACCCCTATAGTATAAATGGGATATATGAGGGCTCCTATACACACAGACCCTATAACACCCCTATAGTATAAATGGGGTATATGGGGGCTCCTATACACACAGACCCTATAACACCCCTATGGTATAAATGGGATATATGGGGCTCCTATACATGGGGCTCCTATACACACAGACCCTATAACACCTCTGTAGTATAAGTGGGATGTATGGGGGCTGCTATACACACAGACCCTATAACACCCCTATAGTATAAATGGGATATTTGGGGCTCCTATACACACAGACCCTATAACACCCCTATGGTATACATGGGGTATATGGGGCTCCTATACGCACAGACCCTGTAACACCCCTATAGTATATATGGGGTCTCCTATGCACACAGACCCTATAACACCCCTACGGTATGAATGGGATATATGGGGCTCCTATACGCACAGACCCTATAACACCTCTATGATATAAGTTGGATATATGGGGGCTCCTATACACACAGACCCTATAACACCCCTATGGTATACATGGGGTATATGGGGGCTCCTATACGCACAGACCCTGTAACACCCCTATAGTATATATGGGGTCTCCTATGCACACAGACCCTATAACACCCCTACGGTATGAATGGGATATATGGGGCTCCTATACGCACAGACCCTATAACACCTCTATGATATAAGTTGGATATATGGGGGCTCCTATACACACAGACCCTATAACACCTCTATAGTATAAGTGGGATATATGGGGGCTCCTATACACACATACCCTATAACACCCCTATAGTATAAATGGGATATATGGGGGCTCCTATACACACAGACCCTATAAAACCCCTATAGTATAATGGGATACAGTGGCAAGAAAAAGTATGTGAACCCTTTGGGATTACGTGGAGTTTTGCATGAATTGGTCATAAAATGTGTCTGATCTTCATCTAAGTCACAACAATTTGAAAAACACAGTCTGCTTAAAATAATACAACACAAACATTATATGTTTTCATGTGTTTATTGAACAGAACATGTAAACATTCACAGTGCAGGGTGGGAAAAGTATGTGAACCCCTAGCCTAATGACTTCTCCAAGAGCTAATTGGAGCCAGGAGTGAGCCAACCTTGAGTCCAATCAGTGTGATATTATTGGATGTGTTGCTGAAAGCTGTCCTGCCCTTTAAAAACACACACCAGTTTTGGGTTTGCTGGTTTCAAGAAGCACTGCCTGATGTGAACCATGCCTCACAGAAAAGAGCTCTCAGAAGACCTACGATCAAGAATTGTTGACTTGCATGAAGCTGGAAAGGGTTACAAAAGTATCTCCAAAAGCCTTGATGTTCATGTGTCCACGGTAAGACAGACTGTCTACAAATGGAGAAAGTTGAGCACTGTTGCTACTCTCCCTAGGCGTGGTCGTCCTGTAAAGATGACTGCAAGAGCACAGCGCAGAATGCTTAATGAGGTAAAGAAGAATCCTAGAGTGTCAGCTAAAGACTTACAGAAATCCCTGGCACATGCTAACATTTTTGTTGACACATCTACAATAAGGAAAACATTAAACAAGAATAGAGTATATGGGAGGACACCACGGAGGAAGCCATTGCTGTCCAAAAAGAATATTGCAGCACGTTTGAAGTTTGTAAAAGAGCACCTGGATGTTCCACAGCACTACTGGCAAAATATTCTGTGGACAGATGAAACCAAAATTGAGTTGTTTGGAAAAAACACACAACACTATGTGTGGAGAAAAAAAGGCACAGCACACCATCATCAAAACCTCATCCCCACTGTAAAACATGGCGGAGGGAGCATCATGGTTTGGGGCTGCTTTGCTGCCTCAGGGTCTGGACGAATTGTTGTCATTGATGGAAAAATGAATTCCAGAGTTTATCAAGACATTTTGCAGGAAAAGTAAGACCATCTGTCCGCCAACTGAAGCTCCGCAGAGGATGGGTGATGCAACAGGACAATGACCCAAAGCATACAAGTAATTCAACAAAAGAATGGCTTCAACAAAACAAAATACGCCTTCTGGAGTGACCCAGTCAGAGTCCTGACCTCAACCCGATTGAAATGCTGTGGCATGACCTTAAGAGAGCGATTCACACCAGACATCCCAAGAATATTGCTACACTGAAACAGTTTTGTGAAGAGGAGTGGTCCAAAATTACTCCAGATCGTTGTGCAGGTCTGATCTGCAACTACAGGAAACGTTTGGTTGAGGTTATTGCTGCCAAAGGAGGGTCAACCAGTTATTAAGTCCAAAGGTTCACATACTTTTTCCACCCTGCACTGTGAATGTTTACATGTTCTGTTCAATAAACACATGAAAACATATAATGTTTGTGTTGTTTTATTTTAAGCAGACTGTGTTTTTCAGATTGTTGTGACTTAGATGAAGATCAGAGACATTTTATGACCAACTTAATGCAAAACTCCACGTAATCCCAAAGGGTTCACATACTTTTTCTTGCCACTGTATGGGGCTCCTATACACCCTATAGAGGTTAGGTGTATAAATGTGTGTCCATGATGCCATTCTTTTGATCTGACCTGTAAGTTGTGGCTCTTTAACACGTTTATGACGTTGCGGGAGACGCTGATGAATTTCTCGACTTGTTGCTTTAGTTTGGGCTCTGAGAGGAGAGTCGAGAGTTTCGGAGCTGCCTCGGTGAATAGGTTAAGTCCCCTCCAAACCACGGTTGCTTTCTGTATGGTCTATAAGGGAAACAGACAGGAGTGAGCGGGTGATTAATAACGCGCAGGCGGCATATCACCGCGTGTAAATGCTGGAATGAGGCAATAGGACATTCCCGGTCTGACATGTCCAGGCCATAGCCACACACACGGCTTGCGGCCATCGTGTCGGCCATACTCCCGCCTGGCAATATATTCTATGGGAGAAAGCCGCTGTGTGTAAGTGCCTGCGCCACAGTACCCGGCAGCAGCAGACCTCGGGCACAACGCGTCTGCCCATAATGACATCCCGATGAAAGACTATTTGTGTCGTTCTTGTGATCTTAGGATCTGACGCTTATTCCTTTCCTGTCCCCATGATACTATCAGCAGAGCAAGTATAGACAGGAGGAAGTGGCATCTCCATGGGAATTAACCCCTTATCCATGTTCACAGCAAGTCTGCGTCCCTGGAAGGACCTCTCTATACCTCATTATACTGATAAGACACAGCATTAAACCACTGCCTAGTGCCGTGCAGACCCCCTCATGCCGAAACATACAGACCCCCTCATGCCGAAACATACAGACCCCCTCATAATGATACGTGCAGACCCCCTCATAATGATACGTGCAGACCCCCTCATGCCGAACATACAGACCCCCTCATGCTGAAACATACAGACCCCTCATAATGATACGTGCAGGACCCCCTCATAATGATACGTGCAGACCCCCTCATGCCGAAACATACAGACCCCCTCATGCTGAAACATACAGACCCCCTCATAACGATACGTGCAGACCCCATCATAACGATACGTGCAGACCCCCTCATAATGATACGTGCAGACCCCCTCATGCCGAAACATGCAGAACCCCTCATGCCAAAACATGCAGACCCCCTCATAACGATACGTGCAGGCCCCCTCATGCCGAAACATGCAAACCCCCTCATAATGATACGTGCAGACCCCCTCATAACGATACGTGCAGACCCCCTCATGACAAAACATGCAGACCCCCTCATAACGATACGTGCAGACCCCCTCATGCCGAAACATGCAGACCTCATAATGATACGTGCAGACCCCCTCATGCCAAAACATGCAGACCCCCTCAAACGATACGTGCAGACCCCCTCATGCCGAAACATGCAGACCCCCTCATAACGATACGTGCAGACCCCCTCATGCCGAAACGTGCAGACCCCCTCATGCCAGTACGTGCAGACCCCCTCATGCAGAAACATGCAGACCCCCTCATGCCGAAACGTGCAGACCCCCTCATGCCAAAACATGCAGACCCCCTCATGCCAAAACATGCAGACCCCCTCATAATGATACGTGCAGGCCCCCTCATGCCGAAACTTGCAGACCCCCTCATGCCAGTACGTGCAGACCCCCTCATGCCAGTACGTGCAGGCCCCCTCATGCCGAAACATGCAGACCTCCTCATAACGATATGTGCAGACCCCCTCATGCCAGTACGTGCAGACCCCCTCATGCCAGTACGTGCAGACCCCCTCATGCCAAAACATGCAGACCCCCTCATAGCGATACATGCAGACCCCCTCATGCCGAAACATGCAGACCCCCTCATGCCAAAACGTGCAGACCCCCTCATAACGATAAGTGCAGACCCCTCATAGTGATACGTGCAGACCTCCCTCATGCTGATACGTGCAGACCTCCCTCATGCTGATACGTGCAGATCTCCCTCATGCTGATACGTGCAGGCCTCCCTCATGCTGATACGTGCAGGCCTCCCTCATGCTGATACGTGCAGATCTCCCTCATGCTGATACGTGCAGATCTCCCTCATGCTGATACGTGCAGATCTCCTTCATGCTGATACGTGCAGATCTCCCTCATGCTGATACGTGCAGGCCCCCATCATGCTGAAACATGCAGATCTCCCTCATGCTGATACGTGCAGATCTCCCTCATGCTGATACGTGCAGACCCCTCATGCTGATACGTGCAGACCTCCCTCATGCTGATATGTGCAGGCCCCCCTCATGCCGATACGTGCAGGCCCCCTCATGCTGATACGTGCAGGCCCCCTCATGCTGATACGTGCAGACCTCCCTCATGCTGATACGTGCAGGCCCCCTCATGCCGATACGTGCAGGCCCCCCTCATGCCGATACGTGCAGACCTCCCCATGCTGATACGTGCAGGCCTCCCTCATGCCGATATGTGCAGGCCCCCCTCATGCTGATACGTGCAGGCCCCATCATGCTGATACGTGCAGACCTCCCTCATGCTGATACGTGCAGGCCCCCCTCATGCTGATACGTGCAGGCCTCCCTCATGCCGATATGTGCAGGCCCCCTCATGCTGATACGTGCAGGCCCCCTCATGCCGATACGTGCAGACCTCCCTGCTGATACGTGCAGGCCCCCATCATGCTGATCGTGCAGACCTCCCTCATGCTGATACGTGCAGGCCCCCTCATGCTGATACGTGCAGGCCCCCATCATGCTGATACGTGCAGGCCCCCCTCATGCTGATACGTGCAGGCCCCCATCATGCTGATACGTGCAGGCCCCCCTCATGCTGATACGTGCAGACCTCCCTCATGCTGATACGTGCAGACCTCCCTCATGCTGATACGTGCAGGCCCCCCTCATGCTGATACGTGCAGGCCCCCATCATGCTGATACGTGCAGACCTCCCTCATGCTGATACGTGCAGATCTCCCTCATGCTGATACGTGCAGACCTCCCTCATGCTGATACGTGCAGATCTCCCTCATGCTGATACGTGCAGACCTCCCTCATGCTGATACGTGCAGACCTCCCTCATGCTGATACGTGCAGGCCCCCCTCATGCCGATACATGGAGGTATGGACCCCCCGACCTCTGAACGTGTCCTGCGGGATCTGGCCCCCGGCCATTAGCAGCAGATCCTCCAAGTCCTGCACGTTGTGAGGTGGGGGTCTAACTCTCCAGGGATGGGATTTGTTGTTCCAGCACATTCCACAGATGCTTGATCGGATTGAGATCTGGGATATCTGGAGGCCGAGGCGACACCTTGAAATCTGTCACGTTCCTCAAACCATTCCTGAGCAGTGTTTGCCGAGTGGCCGGGGTCATTATCTGCTGAAAGAGGCCACTGCCATCAAGGAACACCGTGAGCATGAAGGGGTGTACGTGGTCTGCAGCAATCTCTAGGTAGGTGGTGCGTGTCACGTGTGTGCCGACACATTTCTATCATGACCAGCGTTACATTTTCAGCAGTTTGAGCTCCTGTAGCTCCTCGGTGTGATGAGACCAGACAGACTCGAATTGGTTCCACACGTGCATCAATGAGCCTTGGGCGCCCAAGGTCCAGAAGCTGGTCAACGGTTCTATACATTGTAATTTTGTAATCGGGATTTATAAATGAGATCCTCCTGGAGGTTTTGGTTTCTTTATCTCTTCAAGTTAAGCTTCACAAACAAACAACGAGATACACTGGGATGTCCAGTAGACCAGGGCATCACTGATTCTTCTTGGTGAGATTTTTTGGAAGCTGCATTGCTAATAATCTCCTTCTGTTCACTAAAAATCCCCATAAGCATTTTATTATCTGTCTGCAGCACAATTACTGCATCTGCCTGTATGCTGATAATGCAGACCCTGTGTAAGCTGGAGATCTCACCATTTTATTATCTGTCTGCAGCACATTTACTGACACAAAGGTCATTTCTACCATATGCTGATAATGCAGACCCCGTGTGACACTGTGCCAGATAAGCAGGAGATCTGACCATTTTATTATCTGTTTGCAGCACACTTACTGCATCTGCCTGTATGCTGATAATGCAGACCCCATGTGACACTGTGCCAGACGCCATCTAAAGATTACAACCTGACACCCCAGTGATATTTCTGTACAGGATGAACCAATACATGGAAAAGTAAAAATAATTGAACCATCTCAGAATGAGAATCTTTGTGCAAAATGTTGCTATTCTCGTATTTAAACGGTATCTACGCACCTGCAGTTTCATCCATTCTGCTTGATTAAGTTTTGTTTCAGGAACAATTACACCCTCTGGAAACTCACAAAGTGCGTTACAGGAATCCTGCGGGGGAAGATAGCGAGGACCAATGAGAGTCTGACGCCTCACACAATTAAAAAAATCACACTTTATAATGGTAAAATGTCATTCAGTGACGCGTCAGCACAAACACATAACGACCATTTAACACTCTATACAGAATCATTCCCATACTTACCCTAATGATGTCACATGTCAGACTCTCCTCTAGATTGTAAGCTCCTGTGAGCCGGACCCTCTGCTCCTCTAGATTGTAAACTCCTGTGAGCCGGACCCTCTGCTCCTCTAGATTGTAAGCTCCTGTGAGCCGGACCCTGCTCCTCTAGATTGTAAGCTCCTGTGAGCCGGACCCTCTGCTCCTCTAGATTGTAAGCTCCTGTGAGCCGGACCCTCTGCTCCTCTAGATTGTAAACTCCTGTGAGCCGGACCCTCTGCTCCTCTAGATTGTAAGCTCCTGTGAGCCGGACCCTCTGCTCCTCTAGATTGTAAACTCCTGTGACCCGGACCCTCTGCTCCTCTAGATTGTAAGCTCCTGTGAGCCGGACCCTCTGCTCCTCTAGATTGTAAGCTCCTGTGAGCCGGACCCTCTGCTCCTCTAGATTGTAAGCTCCTGTGAGCCGGACCCTCTGCTCCTCTAGATTGTAAAGTCCTGTGAGCCGGGCCCTCTGCTCCTCTAGATTGTAAACTCCTGTGAGCCGGACCCTGCTCCTCTAGATTGTAAACTCCTGTGAGCCGGACCCTCTGCTCCTCTAGATTGTAAGCTCCTGTGAGCCGGACCCTCTGCTCCTCTAGATTGTAAACTCCTGTGAGCCGGACCCTCTGCTCCTCTAGATTGTAAACTCCTGTGAGCGGGCCCTCTGCTCCTCTAGATTGTAAGCTCCTGTGAGCCGGACCTCTGCTCCTCTAGATTGTAAGCTCCTGTGAGCCGGACCCTCTGCTCCTCTAGATTGTAAACTCCTGTGAGCCGGACCCTCTGCTCCTCTAGATTGTAAACTCCTGTGAGCCGGACCCTCTGCTCCTCTAGATTGTAAAGTCCTGTGAGCCGGGCCCTCTGCTCCTCTAGATTGTAAACTCCTGTGAGCCGGACCCTCTGCTCCTCTAGATTGTAAGCTCCTGTGAGCCGGACCCTCTGCTCCTCTAGATTGTAAACTCCTGTGAGCCGGACCCTCTGCTCCTCTAGATTGTAAGCTCCTGTGAGCCGGACCCTCTGCTCCTCTAGATTGTAAACTCCTGTGAGCCGGACCCTCTGCTCCTCTAGATTGTAAGCTCCTGTGAGCCGGACCCTCTGCTCCTCTAGATTGTAAGCTCCTGTGAGCCGGACCCTCTGCTCCTCTAGATTGTAAGCTCCTGTGAGCCGGACCCTCTGCTCCTCTAGATTGTAAGCTCCTGTGAGCCGGACCCTCTGCTCCTCTAGATTGTAAACTCCTGTGAGCCGGACCCTCTGCTCCTCTAGATTGTAAGCTCCTGTGAGCCGGACCCTCTGCTCCTCTAGATTGTAAACTCCTGTGAGCCGGACCCTCTGCTCCTCTAGATTGTAAGCTCCTGTGAGCCGGACCCTCTGCTCCTCTAGATTGTAAGCTCCTGTGAGCCGACCCTCTGCTCCTCTAGATTGTAAGCTCCTGTGAGCCGGACCCTCTGCTCCTCTAGATTGTAAACTCCTGTGAGCCGGACCCTCTGCTCCTCTAGATTGTAAACTCCTGTGAGCCGGACCCTCTGCTCCTCTAGATTGTAAGCCCCTGTGAGCCGGACCCTCTGCTCCTCTAGATTGTAAGCTCCTGTGAACCCGACCCTCTGCTCCTCTAGATTGTAAACTCCTGTGAGCCGGACCCTCTGCTCCTCTAGATTGTAAACTCCTGTGAGCCGGACCCTCTGCTCCTCTAGATTGTAAACTCCTGTGAGCCGGACCCTCTGCTCCTCTAGATTGTAAGCTCCTGTGAGCCGGACCCTCTGCTCCTCTAGATTGTAAGCTCCTGTGAGCCGGACCCTCTGCTCCTCTAGATTGTAAGCTCCTGTGAGCCGGACCCTCTGCTCCTCTAGATTGTAAGCTCCTGTGAGCCGGTCCCTCTGCTCCTCTAGATTGTAAGCTCCTGTGAGCCGGGCCCTCTGCTCCTCTAGATTGTAAGCTCCTGTGAGCCGGACCCTCTGCTCCTCTAGATTGTAAGCTCCCGTGAGCCGGACCCTCTGCTCCTCTAGATTGTAAGCTCCTGTGAGCCGGACCCTCTGCTCCTCTAGATTGTAAGCTCCTGTGAGCCGGACCCTCTGCTCCTCTAGATTGTAAGCTCCTGTGAGCCGGACCCTCTGTTCCTCTAGATTGTAAACTCCTGTGAGCCGGACCCTCTGCTCCTCTAGATTGTAAGCTCCTGTGAGCCGGACCCTCTGCTCCTCTAGATTGTAAACTACTGTGAGCCGGGCCCTCTGCTCCTCTAGATTGTAAGCTCCTGTGAGCCGGACCCTCTGCTCCTCTAGATTGTAAGCTCCTGTGAACCCGACCCTCTGCTCCTCTAGATTGTAAACTCCTGTGAGCCGGACCCTCTGCTCCTCTAGATTGTAAACTCCTGTGAGCCGGACCCTCTGCTCCTCTAGATTGTAAGCTCCTGTGAGCCGGACCCTCTGCTCCTCTAGATTGTAAGCTCCTGTGAGCCGGACCCTCTGCTCCTCTAGATTGTAAACTCCTGTGAGCCGGACCATCTGCTCCTCTAGATTGTAAACTCCTGTGAACCCGACCCTCTGCTCCTCTAGATTGTAAGCTCCTGTGAGCCGGACCCTCTGCTCCTCTAGATTGTAAACTCCTGTGAGCCGGACCCTCTGCTCCTCTAGATTGTAAGCTCCTGTGAGCCGGGCCCTCTGCTCCTCTAGATTGTAAACTCCTGTGAGCCGGACCCTCTGCTCCTCTAGATTGTAAGCTCCTGTGAGCCGGGCCCTCTGCTCCTCTAGATTGTAAACCTGTGAGCCGGACCCTGCTCCTCTAGATTGTAAGCTCCTGTGAGCCGGTCCCTCTGCTCCTCTAGATTGTAAGCTCCTGTGAGCCGGACCCTCTGCTCCTCTAGATTGTAAACTCCTGTGAGCCGGGCCCTCTGCTCCTCTAGATTGTAAACTCCTGTGAGCCGGACCCTCTGCTCCTCTAGATTGTAAACTCCTGTGAGCCGGCCCTCTGCTCCTCTAGATTGTAAACTCCTGTGAGCCGGACCCTCTGCTCCTCTAGATTGTAAACTCCTGTGAGCCGGACCCTCTGCTCCTCTAGATTGTAAACTCCTGTGAGCCGGACCCTCTGCTCCTCTAGATTGTAAGCTCCTGTGAGCCGGACCCTCTGCTCCTCTAGATTGTAAACTCCTGTGAGCCGGACCCTCTGCTCCTCTAGATTGTAAACTCCTGTGAGCCGGACCCTCTGCTCCTCTAGATTGTAAACTCCTGTGAGCCGGACCCTCTGCTCCTCTAGATTGTAAGCTCCTGTGAGCCGGACCCTCTGCTCCTCTAGATTGTAAACTCCTGTGAGCCGGGCCCTCTGCTCCTCTAGATTGTAAACTCCTGTGAGCTGGTCCCTCTGCTCCTCTAGATTGTAAGCTCCTGTGAGCCGGACCCTCTGCTCCTCTAGATTGTAAGCTCCTGTGAGCCGGACCCTCTGCTCCTCTAGATTGTAAACTCCTGTGAGCCGGGCCCTCTGCTCCTCTAGATTGTAAACTCCTGTGAGCCGTGCCTTTGCTCCACGTCTCTAGATTGTAAACTCCTGTGAGCCGTGCCTTTGCTCCACGTCTCTAGATCCTACATTTGTATTGTAATTTGTAACTTTAATCCCACAGTTATTATTGTAAAACGCTGCAGAGACGGTTAACGCTATATAAGTAATAATTAATATAATATATTACCAGAACCTGTAGAGTAAACGTAACAGAAAGTAAAGGCTCTATTATAATGACTCAAAGACCTTATTATCGTCTCTTTAACACCTATATATTAAGAGGACACTAATACAGACTTGTGACGTGCATCACTTTGGACAAGGGGTGCATGGACATGGAGATGTGTTTTGGAGGTGCAGGCCTGAGGTTCTTATTTTGTTGCCCTCTCTTGTGTGCAGAATGTTGGTATAATCTGTGATTTTGCCAGAATGCTATTGTCTATCTGCTATCTGTTGAGGATTAACCTGACAGCCTACTCTTTGTTTTAAGAATGTGTTTATCTGTTTATATTTGAATAGTTTGTAAATCTGCTGTCTGTAATCTGTTTTCATTCCGATTACCATTGTCTTAACTCGTTTAGAAATGTTATGTAATGTTTAATTTAATTGTCTGTCCCTAATCTAACTATGTTTCACATTCCAAGAGGCAAATGTTTCTCCAATTATCTGTTTCGGTCTGGTTGGGACCCCCAACAGTTTCTAGGGGGGGTTGTGTATGTAATTGACCCATGTGTGGCCGTATAAATGTATGTGTATGTCCCTGATTAAAAAAGAGAGATCCATTCTAACCCTTAAAGCCTTTCTACAGCCTCTTCTTATTTCTGGGGGTGCTAGCAGGCTCTATGTGTCCCGGTCATTAAGCTTCGTCTGAGGACTGGAGGAAGGCACGAGAGTCTGCCTGGGTAGAACACGGGGGGTCCTGCAAGGAAGCGGCATTGGCAGATGGGATCCTGTCGGGGTACGGAGATCTGTCACAAGAAAAAACATAAGTAGTTTCTTTAAACACATAAGTGGTTATTCAGAGAGCACCAAAATGTCACCGACTCTCGTTGTGCTCTCTCGTTCCCCGCAATTAGGTGAATTCAGCATTCACTGCAGGGTCCCCGAAGTGCAGGGAAAATCCACTGAACGCATCTGAAAAATCACTGAAATCTCGCTGAAAATTCGATTTGATCTGAAATGCCGCAGATAACCCGCAGAACGTACCTAACGGACCGTTGCAAAAATCTGTCCAACACGTCCAAAAAAAAGAAGACGATCCACCAAACACACGCTAACCAGCTGCCGGAAAAACCCGAAAAGCTGGCGAAAGGGTTAAAAAAAAAAAATGATTGTAACTCAAAAAATTTTAAAAGCTGTTTGCAAAAAAGCTACTGGACAAAAATGTCTGTAATTAACACATAAGATCCTATGAATAATAATAAAAAGGTCTGTTACAGAAAAAAAACGCTACGAATTTTTTTTTCGAAAAAAGAATTTGCCAAAAAAATCCCCAAAAAGTGCCGAAAAAAAACTAAACAAATCAATAAAGAGACGTTTTGCTGCAGATTAAAATAATAAACGGTTTATTAGATATTGAATTAAAACGGGAATATTTTTAACATTGAAACCTATGGGATTCGCCTGATTATACCTGTCGAATGAAACCACTGAACATCAGGGCATTTCACTGACATTTCTCTGCTGTTCAATGCGAACAGCACCGTATTTCACTG
The DNA here is from genome assembly GCA_009667805.1 of Leptobrachium leishanense. Lineage (NCBI taxonomy): Eukaryota > Metazoa > Chordata > Amphibia > Anura > Megophryidae > Leptobrachium > Leptobrachium leishanense. The sequence goes on along the minus strand of CM019065.1, from coordinate 3,908,851 downwards.
CCGCCGAACAGGCACTGTATTTCACTGCCGCCGAACAGGCACCATATCTCACTGTCGCCGAACAGGCACCGTATTTTACTGCCATCGAACAGGCACCTTATTTCACTGCCGCCGAACAGGCACCTTATTTAACTGCCGTCGAACAAGCACCGTATTTCACTGCTGCCAAACAGGCACCGTATTTCACTGCCGCCGAACAGGCAGTGTATTTGCCGGCAATTCAACCAAAATTTGGCAAACTGCCTGCTCTCCGGATAGCCCAATGGCCATGAAATGTCACCATACGGGGAAACTCACTGCTCAGTTCGAGAGTAGGACCAACTGGGAATGAAGGAGGTTTAAGGATTATCCCTGTATTGCACAAGAGTTTCAAAGGAGGGAGTTTCCTTTATTCTATGGGATAGGCTTTGTTCTGTGAGCTGAAGCATGGCTCTTTGTGATTGGGTACAATGGGAAGATAAACAATGGAAAGGAGGGGGGAGGGAGGATACAAGAAGCTGTGCGTGGGACAATTTTGGTATTGCAACTAATTTTCTTTTACTCCCACCCAACCCACCCGTTTTATTTTCTCTTTCAGAGATGCTGGTTCTCTACAACGTCGGAAAGGTCACGCAGCAGAAGCACCACAGATAGGGGCAATGGAGTGGTGATTTCACCACTCATGAAAGACCGCCTGTGGTTTCCCATATGGAAATATGCCGTGTCGCATGAACCTGGTTCATGGTTTAAATGGCCGTGTCTGGGGGATTGTATAAATATCGACATGGTTAGTCTACCTATTGCATCAAGTGATACACCATGTTACATGAAGCCAGCCTGAGGTTTTTTGAACGGCCAAGGTTGGGGGATTGTCTTTGATTAAAGCATGGTTAGAGTAATTATTATCGATCAGACAGTATCCCAGGTTTGGGTACTTTACCATGTGGCAGGAAGCCAGCTGGTGGTTTGGTCGGCCACAGCTGGGGGATTGCGCTTTAAGATGGACATGGTTTAGGTTACGGATGAGCAGCGAAATAGGCGGCCTGGCACGTGGAGGGCGATAGTGGGGGGATGGTCTGCAGGGTACGGGGTGAGTGTGGTTCGTACGGCCAAGCTCAAGTGCCTTCCTGGTTTGCAGATCCTCTCGGCCTGCTATCTGCCATAAAATAAACTGAGCAGATGTGTGGTCAGCCTGCTTAGCCACGTGGGGCGCTATTTATGGGCAATGCTTGTGGTGCATTGCAGTTGCCAGTGTTATCTGGCTGCCAGTGTTATCTGGCTGCCAGTGTTATCTGGCTGCCAGTGTTATCTGGTGTAGCGTATTTGGCATACGACTATCGATAATAATAATTCTGCGTTAGAGGCAAAGAATTTGGCCTTAAGTAATAAAAGACGTGACCTTTTCAAAATGCCAATACTTTGTTGTGTTTTCATTTACGGGAAAGGGAGGGGGGCCTGGGGGGGGTTAGCAGGTTTAAGAAGGTAACTTACATGGGAAAAAGTGTAAGAAGAGGATAAGGGTATAATTCTTAGTGCAATTTCGGGGCCAGTTCGGCTATGTATGAATAACCCTGATAGAAATCAGTCCGGGATATATGAGGGCTTCTATACACACAGACCCTATAACACCCCTATAGTATAAATGGGATATATGAGGGCTCCTATACACACAGACCCTATAACACCCCTACAGTATAAAAGGGATATATGAGGGCTCCTATACACACAGACCCTATAACACCCCTATAGTATAAATGGGATATATGGGGGCTTCTATACACACAGACCCTATAACACCCCTATAGTATAAATGGGATATATGAGGGCTCCTATACACACAGACCCTATAACACCCCTATAGTATAAATGGGATATATGAGGGCTCCTATACACACAGACCTTATAACACCCCTATAGTATAAATGGATATATGGGGGCTTCTATACACACAGACCCTATAACACCCCTATAGTATAAATGGGATATATGAGGGCTCCTATACACACAGACCCTATAACACCCCTATAGTATAAATGTATATATGAAGGCTCCTATACACACAGACCCTATAACACCCCTATAGTATAAATGGATATATGAGGGCTCCTATACACACAGACCCTATAAACCCCTATAGTATAAATGGATATATGAGGGCTCCTATACACACAGACCCTATAACACCCCTATAGTATAAATGGATATATGAGGGCTCCTATACACACAGACCCTATAACACCCCTATAGTATAAATGGATATATGAGGGCTCCTATACACACAGACCCTATAACACCCCTATAGTATAAATGGATATATGAGGGCTCCTATACACACAGACCCTATAACACCCCTATAGTATAAATGGGATATATGAGGGCTCCTATACACACAGACCCTATAACACCCCTACAGTATAAATGGGATATATGAGGGCTCCTATACACACAGACCCTATAACACCCCTATAGTATAAATGGGATATATGGGGCTCTATACACACAGACCCTATAACACCCCTATAGTATAAATGGGATATATGAGGGCTCCTATACACACACAGACCCTATAACACCCCTATAGTATAAATGGATATATGAGGGCTCCTATACACACAGACCCTATAACACCCCTATAGTATAAATGGATATATGGGGGCTTCTATACACACAGACCCTATAACACCCCTATAGTATAAATGGGATATATGAGGGCTCCTATACACACAGACCCTATAACACCCCTATAGTATAAATGGATATATGAGGGCTTCTATACACACAGACCCTATAACACCCCTATAGTATAAATGGATATATGAGGGCTCCTATACACACAGACCCTATAACACCCCTATAGTATAAATGGATATATGAGGGCTCCTATACACACAGACCCTATAACACCCCTATAGTATAAATGGATATATGAGGGCTCCTATACACACAGACCCTATAACACCCCTATAGTATAAATGGGATATATGAGGGCTCCTATACACACAGACCCTATAACACCCCTATAGTATAAATGGATATATGAGGGCTCCTATACACACAGACCATATAACACCCCTATAGTATAAATGGATATATGAGGGCTCCTATACACACAGACCCTATAACACCCCTATAGTATAAATGGATATATGAGGGCTCCTATACACACAGACCCTATAACACCCCTATAGTATAAATGGATATATGAGGGCTCCTATACACACAGACCCTATAACACCCCTATAGTATAAATGGGATATATGGGGGCTCCTATTCGCACAGACCCTATAACACCCCTATAGTATAAATGGATATATGAGGGCTCATATACACACAGACCCTATAACACCCCTATAGTATAAATGGATATATGGGGGCTTCTATACACACAGACCCTATAACACCCCTATAGTATAAATGGGATATATGAGGGCTCCTATACACACAGACCCTATAACACCCCTATAGTATAAATGGATATATGAGGGCTCCTATACACACAGACCCTATAACACCCTTATAGTATAAATGGATATATGAGGGCTCCTATACACACAGACCCTATAACACCCCTATAGTATAAATGGATATATGAGGGCTCCTATACACACAGACCCTATAACACCCCTATAGTATAAATGGATATATGAGGGCTCCTATACACACAGACCCTATAACACCCCTATAGTATAAATGGATATATGAGGGCTCCTATACACACAGACCCTATAACACCCCTATAGTATAAATGGATATATGAGGGCTCCTATACACACAGACCCTATAACACCCCTATAGTATAAATGGATATATGAGGGCTCCTATACACACAGACCATAATAACCACCTATAGTATAAAATGATATATGATGGCTCCTATACACACAGACCCTATAACACCCCTATAGTATAAATGGATATATGAGGGCTCCTATACACACAGAGCCTATAACACCCCTACAGTATAAAGGGATATATGAGGGCTTCTATACACACAGACCCTATAACACCCCTATAGTATAAATGGGATATATGAGGGCTCCTATACACACAGACCTATAACACCCCTATATATAAATGGGATATATGAGGGCTCCTATACACACAGACCCTATAACACCCCTATAGTATAAATGGATATATGGGGCTTCTATACACACAGACCCTATAACACCCCTATAGTATAAATGGGATATATGAGGCTCCTATACACACAGACCCTATAACACCCCTATAGTATAAATGGATATATGAGGGCTCTATACACACAGACCCTATAACACCCCTATAGTATAAATGGATATATGAGGGCTCCTATACACACAGACCCTATAACACCTATAGTATAAATGGATATATGAGGGCTCCTATACACACAGACCCTATAACCCCTATAGTATAATGGATATATGAGGGCTCCTTACACACAGACCCTATAACACCCTATAGTATAAATGGGATATATGAGGGCTCCTATACACACAGACCCTATAACACCCCTATAGTATAAATGGATATATGAGGGCTCCTATACACACAGACCATATAACACCCCTATAGTATAAATGGATATATGAGGGCTCCTATACACACAGACCCTATAACACCCCTATAGTATAAATGGATATATGAGGGCTCCTATACACACAGACCCTATAACACCCTATAGTATAAATGGATATATGAGGGCTCCTATACACACAGACCCTATAACACCCCTATAGTATAAATGGATATATGGGGGCTCCTATACGCACAGACCCTATAACACCCCTATAGTATAAATGGATATATGGGGCTCATATACACACAGACCCTATAACACCCTATAGTATAAATGGAATATATGGGGCTCCTATACACACAGACCCTATAACACCCTATAGTATAAATGGATATATGAGGGCTCCTATACACACAGACCCTATAACACCCTATAGTATAAATGGATATATGAGGGCTATAACACAGACCCTATAACCCCTTATAGTATATGGATATATGAGGGCTCCTATACACACAGACCCTATAACACCCCTATAGTATAAATGGATATGAGGCTCCTATACACACAGACCCTATAACACCCCTATAGTATAAATGGATATATGGGGCTCCTATACACACAGACCCTATAACACCCCTATAGTATAAATGGATATATGAGGGCTCCTATACACACAGACCCTATACACCCCTATAGTATAAATGGATATATGAGGGCTCCTATACACACAGACCCTATAACACCCCTATAGTATATAATGGATATATGAGGGCTCCTATACACAGACCCTATAACACCCCTATAGTATAAATGGATATATGAGGCTCCTATATACACAGACCCTATACCACCCCTATAGTATAAATGGATATATGAGGGCTCCTATACACACAGACCCTATAACCCCTACAGTATAAATGGATATATGAGGCTCCTATACACACAGACCCTATAAGACAACCTATAGTATAAATGGATATATGGGGGCTTCTATACACACAGACCCTATAACACCCCTATAGTATAAATGGGATATATGAGGGCTCCTATACACACAGACCCTATAACACCCCTATAGTATAAATGGGATATATGAGGGCTCCTATACACACAGACCCTATAACACCCCTATAGTATAAATGGATATATGGTTGCTTCTATACACACAGACCCTATAACACCCCTATAGTATAAATGGGATATATGAGGGCTCCTATACACACAGACCCTATAACACCCCTATAGTATAAATGGATATATGAGGGCTTCTATACACACAGACCCTATAACACCCCTATAGTATAAATGGATATATGAGGGCTCCTATACACACAGACCCTATAACACCCCTATAGTATAAATGGATATATGAGGCTCCTATACACACAGACCCTATAAACCCCCTATAGTATAAATGGATATATGAGGGCTCCTATACACACAGACCCTATAACACCCCTATAGTATAAATAGATATATGAGGGCTTCTATACACACAGACCCTATAACACCCCTATAGTATAAATGGGATATATGAGGGCTCCTATACACACAGACCCTATAACACCCCTATAGTATAAATGGATATATGGGGGCTCCTATACGCACAGACCCTATAACACCCCTATAGTATAAATGGGATATATGGGGGCTCCTATACGCACAGACCCTATAACACCCCTATAGTGTAAATGGATATATGACGGCTCCTATACACACAGACCCTATAACACTATTGTGTTGTCAAAGTACAAAGTTTAATAAAGTTTTCAATACAACAGGACAGCTACAGCCAATAGGATTAGAGGAGCCTCACGGTGAGCACAAACCAGGAAGTGCTCCTGCCAGTTGTCAAGGTAACATGACAGAGGAGCTCAGGCAGTGATAAACAGCATGGAAGCTGAACCCAGGCCCCATAACCCTAAACAGCAGAGCCGCGAGAAGGTGCGCAGGGCAAGCGAGAGAGGCCTCGCTGCCAGCATGAGAGACTGGGGGAGCGATGGAGAGAGGCCTCACTGCCAGCATGAGAGACTGAGGGAGCGATGGAGAGAGGCCTCACTGCCAGCATGAGAGACTGGGGGAGAGATGGAGAGAGACCTCACTGCCAGCATGAGAGACTGAGGGAGCGATGGAGAGAGGCCTCACTGCCAGCATGAGAGACTGAGGGAGCGATGGAGAGAGGCCTCACTGCCAGCATGAGAGGCTGAGGGAGCGATGGAGAGAGGCCTCACTGCCAGCATGAGAGACTGAGGGAGCGATGGAGAGAGGCCTCACTGCCAGCATGAGAGACTGGGGGAGCGATGGAGAGAGGCCTCACTGCCAGCATGAGAGACTGAGGGAGCGATGGAGAGAGGCCTCACTGCCAGCATGAGAGACTGAGGGAGCGATGGAGAGAGGCCTCACTGCCAGCATGAGAGACTGAGGGAGTGATGGAGAGAGGCCTCACTGCCAGCATGAGAGACTGGGGGAGCGATGGAGAGAGCCTCACTGCCAGCATGAGAGACTGGGGGAGCGATGGAGAGAGGCCTCACTGCCAGCATGAGAGACTGGGGAGCGCTGGAGAGAGGCCTCACTGCCAGCATGAGAGACTGGGGAGCGATGGAGAGAGGCCTCACTACCAGCATGAGAGACTGAGGGAGCGATGGAGAGAGGCCTCACTGCCAGCATGAGAGACTGGGGGAGCGATGGAGAGAGGCCTCACTGCCAGCATGAGAGACTGAGGAAGCAAGGAGAGAGGCCTCACTGCCAGCATGAGAGACTGAGGGAGCGATGGAGAGAGCCTCACTGCCAGCATGAGAGGCTGAGGGAGCGATGGAGAGAGGCCTCACTGCCAGCATGAGAGGCTGAGGGAGCGATGGAGAGAGGCCTCACTGCCAGCATGAGAGACTGGGGAGCGATGGAGAGAGAGCCTCCCTGCCAGCATGAGAGACTGGGGGAGCGATGGAGAGAGAGGCCTCACTGCCAGCATGAGAGACTGGGGGAGCGATGGAGAAGAGGCCTCACTGCCAGCATGAGAGGCTGAGGGAGCGATGGAGAGAGGCCTCACTGCCAGCATGAGAGGCTGAGGGAGTGATGGAGAGAGGCCTCACTGCCAGCATGAGAGACTGGGGAAGCGATGGAGAGAGGCCTCACTGCCAGCATGAGAGGCTGAGGGAGCTATGGAGAGAGGCCTCACTGCCAGCATGAGAGACTGAGGGAGCGATGGAGAGAGGCCTCAGGCCCGGTGAAAACCAGACATTGCTTTATAATGGAGTCTATGTGTAATATTATGCAGGACATGGATAGAAATGCTCGTTTCACTGTTATAGAGCAGGTGTGTGTGTATATATATAATAGGGATGCACCGATACCATTTTTTTAGGAACGAGAACAAGTACCGATACTTTTATTTAAAGTCATGTGACGCTTTCCAATAGGAACAGACCTCATATAAAATGCCCCAGCTCTCATATTGCCCACAGCTCACATATTGCCCCCAGCTCTCATACATTGCCCCCAGCTCTCATACATTGCCCCAGCTCTCATTGCCCCAGCTCTCATACATTGCCCCCAGCTCTCATACATTGCCCCAGCTCTCATTGCCCCAGCTCTCACATATTGCCCCAGCTCACATATTGCCCCAGCTCTTATACATTGCCCCCTGTGTGACGGAATCGAGTGTTATCCGTCTGCGGGTGTGCTCCAATCCGACCCCCTCTTGATGGCGTCAGGCCCGACTACCGAGTGTCACACCACTCGGCGTCTCGAGCGGCCTGAGATGACCCTGGCGTTACTTGGCGAGATGGTGCTGCCGAATTAAGTTGACCCGTTCTGCGTAGCAGGGAGCTAGGAGACCGCAGTGTGTCTCCTGCACTGTGATTTTAGCGATGAAATGACGACACCAAACGGGGCTGTATGCTTCAAGTCAAATGCAGTTGAACTGACTTTTTACTCAAATGGGACACGCATTTAAACATCTCACACACAAAGGAGACATGCCCAGGCTTGAATGGGAACTCAATTTGCATACAATGGCATGCTTGCATCATCAGATTACACACACACACAGAGCTAATGTACTCAGAAATTAGCATACAATTGAATTTCAACACAGCCTTTCACTCCTAGCAACCAAGGGGAAATATAATACCTTTAAATGCATCACACAATTACACATCTGAATCCACACTCATACAATACAGGATACATGGTAATACATCACACCAATAACACCACATCTAGAAAAGGTATAACTGTTCATTTCAACACGCAAAACCGAAAGAGTCTGAAATAAAGAAAAAGGTCTTTGAAATGTCCCAGGCTGTTAGTTCTGGGGCTCGCTGTTCAGAGCCCCTATGTCCGTTCCATGACACCCTGCTCTCATACATTGCCCCAGCTCTCATACATTGCCCCCAACTCTCATACATTGCCCCAGTTCTCATATTGCCCCAGCTCTCATATTGCCCCCAGCTCTCTTATTGCTCCCAGCTCTCATATTGCTCCCAGCTCTCATATTGCTCCCAGCTCACATATTGCTCCCAGCTCACATATTGCCACCAGCTCACATATGGCCCCCAGCTCTCATATTGCCCCCAACTCTCACACATTGCCCTCAGCTCTCATTGCCCCAGCTCTCATATTGCCCCCAGCTCTCACATATTGCCCCAGCTCAGCTCTCATATTGCCCCCAACTCTCACACATTGCCCTCAGCTCTCATTGCCCCAGCTCTCATATTGCCCCCCCAGCTCTCATACATTGCCCCCAGCTCTCTCATATTGCCCCAGCTCTCTCGTATTGCCCCAGCTCAAATAATGCCCCAGCTCTCATATTGCTCCCAGCTCTCATATTGCCCCCAGCTCACATATTGCTCCCAGCTTTCATATTGCCCCAGCTCACATATTGCCCCAGCTCACATATTTCCCCAGCTTACATATTGCTCCCAGTTCTCATATTGCCCCAGCTCTCATATTGCCCCAGCTCTCATATTGCTCCCAGCTCTCATATTGCTCCCAGCTCACATATTGCTCCCAGCTTTCATATTGCCCCAGCTTTCATATTGCTCCCAGCTCTCATATTGCCCCCAGCTCACATATTGCCCCAGCTCTCATATTGCTCACAGCTCTCATATTGCCCCCAGCTCTCATATTGCCCCAGCTCTCATATTGCCCCAGCTCCCATATTGCCCCCAGCTCACATATTGCTCCCAGCTTTCATATTGCCCTAGCTCACATATTGCTCCCAGCTTTCATATTGCCACAGCTCACATATTGCCCCAGCTCACATATTGCCCCCAGCTCTCATGTGTTGCCCCAGCTCTCATATTGCCCCCAGCTCTCACTGCCCCAGCTCTTTTATTGCCCCCAGCTCTCACATATTGCCCCCCAGCTCTCATACATTGCCCCCAGCTCTTTCATATTGCCCCCAGCTCTCTCATATTGCCCCAGCTCAAATAATGCCCCCAGCTCTCATATTGCTCCCAGCTCTCATATTGCCCCAGCTCACATATTGCTCCCAGCTTTCATATTGCCCCAGCTCACATATTGCCCCAGCTCACATATTGCCCCAGCTTACATATTGCTCCCAGTTCTCATATTGCCCCAGTTCTCATATTGCCCCAGCTCTCATATTGCTCCCAGCTAATCATATTGCACCCAGCTCACATATTGCTCCCAGCTTTGATATTGCCCCAGCTCTCATATTCCTCCCAGCTCTCATATTGCCCCCAGCTCACATATTGCCCCAGCACTCATATTGCTCCCAGCTCTCATATTGCCCCAGCTCACATATTGCCCCAGCTCACATATTACCCCCAGCTCAAATATTGCTCCCAGCTTTCATATTGCCCCAGCTCACATATTGCTCCCAGCTTTCATATTGCCCCAGCTCACATATTGCCCCAGCTCACATATTGCCCCCAGCTCTCATATTGCCACCAGCTCACATATTGCCCCCGGCTCTCACGTGTTGCCCCCAGCTCTCATATTGCCCCCAGCTCTCATTGCCCCCAGCTCTCATTGCCCCCAGCTCTCACACATTGCCCCCAGCTCTCATACATTGCCCCCAGCTCTCATACATTGCCCCCCAGCTCTCATTGCCCCAGCTCAATTATTGCCCCCCAGCTCTCATATATTGGCTCCTGCTCACCCTCCTGCGCTGCCAGGCTCCTCCAGCATCTTCTTTCTTCGAACGGCCACTGGCAGAGGTTGTAGCTTGGCCGCTCCTTGGGAACCACGCACAGCCGTGGTCTCACGACATTGCGGCTGGTGGATTCCAACGAGTGGCCGGGCTACAACTCTTTGCCGGCGGCCACTCGAAAGAAGACACTCTCACACATTGCCCCCAGCTCTCATACATTGCCCCCAGCTCTCATACATTGCCCCCAGCTCTCTCATATTGCCCCCAGCTCTCACATATTGCCCCCAGCTCTCACATATTGTCCCCAGCTCTCACATATTGTCCCCAGCTCTCTCATATTGCCCCAGCTCTCTCATATTGCCCCAGCTCTCTCATATTGCCCCCCAGCTCTCATTGCCCCCAGCTCTCACATATATTGTCCCCTGCTCACCCTCCCGCGCTGCCAGGCTCCTCCGGCGTCTTCTTCGAATGGCCACTGGCAGAGGTTGTAGCCTGGCTGCTCATTGGGAAACACGCACAGCCGCGGTCTCGTGAACTCCGGGATCTCACGAGATCGCGGCTGGTGGATTCCAACGAGTGGCTGGGCTACAACTCTTTGCCGGCAGCCACTCGAAGGATGAAGACGCCGGAGGAGCCGAACACTGCCCCAAGGAAACCAGCCAGCATGCCAGCTCAGCGCTGGCTTCCGGTATCGGTTTTGGTATCGTGCATGTCCCGGTATCGGTGCATCCCTAATATATAATATGCAGGACATGGATAGAAATGCTTGATTCCCTGTTATACAGCATGTGTGTACATATATATATTGCATAGATTGTGTATGTACATACGAACTTATGTAGGTGTGTATGTTTAGGTCTATTTAGGGGCAGTTTGTGTGATAATTCATATTGCTTTGTAGGAAATGAATGTGCAGCACAATAATATTTATATTTCTTGGCTTATCAAGCTATTCTTATGGCTAACTGATCCCACAGGCTTACTATCCTTGTGGCTAATCCTCACTAACTAGTGGCTGAAGCTGCCAGACCCGGAGACCACCAGAAATGTGAAACCTTTTCTCCCCTTATAAAACGTGCCCCCCTGCGCCCCCCCCCCCCCCCGTGCGTTTCCCCTGGATTGTGACAATACCCTGTCGTTTCCCTCATGCACCAGACTTGTTTGCCCCTTGGGACTCCCAGGATTACCCATATTCCCCTTTTCGGAGTGACCCCAGTGTCAAAGCCCAACGACTTCGTTCCGCGTCATGAGAACAGGGTGCTCTTTTGGGGAAACCTACAGAACACTATCGGTTGCTGCACCCTCGAAGCTTGAGAGGAAGCTCCCTAGGGAAGCGTTCAGCGGATCGTCAGCTGCATTCGGTTTATCGGTGATGTTCAGTGGATGGATTCGGCGCACTTCGGGAACCCTGCGGTAAATTGAGCTCGCCGAATGAAAGAGCACTGAAAGTTCTGAGCTCTTTCAATAACACCTTATTTATTTATTTTTAAAAATTCTCAAAATGGAATCAATGAAGTGAGACGAAACTGTGTTGAATTTTGGGGGTTATGTGAATAGACCCCCCCCCCTAATGAGATGTGTTTCTGATGCTCCTCATGGAGCTAGAGGAGGCTCCAGATAAGCCAGGCCAGGGAGTGATCACCAGCTCTCTTCCTGTCAAGCCCGGATTAAGATCTCTATGGGGCTGGAGCTGAATACTTTGGTGGGATTTGTAATTTAGTGAAATGAAAACATATTTTTGGTTATTTAATCGTGTGGATACGGGAATATGTAACCAGACAGATTCTGTGTGATTCATTTTTCATTCAGAGTTCAATCATTTAAAGGGTGTCATTTTTTTCCCCCATTTTATCATCCAAACCTTTGTGATTATATATTCTATAGGGAATTCTTGTTAAAAAAATGGGAAGCTGTTACTGCATTCTTCTGAGAAAATATACAATTTTAACCAAAAAATGTTAAAAAAAAATAATGAAATATTTCCCTTGTGTTTTGGAACATGTTTTTTTTACAAATAATATGACTATGTATAAAACACTGACCTTACTCCCAGCGTGGGAAATGAGAAGGGGAGTAATGGCAGTGGCATTGCTCATTTTATACGAGAGAAATGGATAATGCCATCACTCTGCAACTAAAGATAAATAAATAGTTTTCTTTTCTTTTAGATTTTACATGGTCAGGTTTGGTATTAATGCAAAGGCCAGACTCTGCCCTGTCCACTGACGCCTCACTTGACCTTGTGAGGTGTAAAGATTAGTGACGCAGCGGTGCAAATTCCCCCGCAGTGCTCTTCGCTGCAGTGCGGCGGTTTAGGTTTTTGATGTAGCAATGGATTGTACCATCACCCATCACCTACACACTTGTTGGTGACATGAGAAATGTGATGGTTACTAGGGATGTGCGTTTCGGGTTTTGGAATTTCGGAATTTTCACGAAATTTCCCGATTCGTGTTTTCGGATGCGGCCGAATTTCCGAAAATTTTTAGATCCGAAAATGTCAGATCCGAAACGTTTTCCGAGCCGAAACGAAAATATTTTCGGATTTTTCTAATGGACTTGAAATGTGTCAAACGAGGAGAACAGACGTTCCAAAAAATTTTTGAAAAACGAAAATTTTCGGAAAACGAAAAGTTTCCGAAAAACCGAAAAGTCGATACAAAAAACGAGCAAATTGACACGAAAATACGAAAAATGGTCGATATTCCGAAAAAAAAATGTACCCGAAAAACGAGCCGAACCGAATCGAGTCGAAACGAGCCGAATCGAAAAGTTTAACAATCCGAAAAAAATCGAACCGAATCGAACCGAAAAAAAAATCGGTGCACAAGCCTAATGGTTACTTAGTGTTATGTGACGCCCAGGTCAAATATTTTCCCTCGGCCGTCAGGAGCCGTTCGCCTTCGCCAGTTCCCAGATTCTCCCCTCAGCCGGCAGCGCTGGAACAATGTCAGATCTTAATTTCTCCCAATAAAGCAGACGACACTTTTCAGATTGGGTTAAGCAGACTCTCCCTGGCCATTTTACATGGCCTGCTTTTATTTGGTTCAGTATCAGATAACTGTTAACATTCCCCCCCAGACATTTCGGTACCGCCATTCAGCCTGTTCCCCATCAGGTCCTCTCAGAGTGCAAGCTCTTGAGCAGGGGCTTCTCTGATACTGTTCTATGTGTTTAACTTGCATGTATATTGGTTATCCTGTCTTTCCCATTGTACAGCGCTACGGTACTTGGTAGTGCCTTCTAAATAACAGTAACTGCAGTCATACAGAGCACAGTTCCTTGTTTGGGGGGAATCCAGGGGTGCAGCGGCAATCCAGGGGTACCGTTTGATAGCTCGGGTCTCTAGGGTGTCACAGTCCAAAAAGCACCAGATCTGGGGCAGGGGCACAGATGGCAGCATATAATAGGTATTCCCAGCTGATGCTGCATGGTCACTGCTGCCTGAGCCCCTGGGGTCCAGAAAGGCTCAGCAACGTGGGTTCCCAATGGAGCTCCCTCCTGAAAATCACCACATCTCCGCAACAAGCACCCCGCTGGATCAAACGGTTTTCAAGGCAGCGAGGTTTAAAGTTTTATGCAGCTGGCTCTATGAAAGTAAATGCTGGCGAATAGTGGAATGGGATTGGTTGGCCCGTCTAGCTCCTTGGATTGTGATTGGCTGGGGTTTCAAACCCAGCTCCTGCTTGGAAACCCAGGCTTTCCCTGGTGTCAGATAACACAGTGAGCACAAGGGACAGGCTTAAAGGCATTTTGGATTCTGTTCTGCTGGGGGGAAAGTCACAAATACACCACTTTTAAACATTAAAACATAAACAGACAAATAGCTTAAATGAGGGGAATAGCAGAGGAGCGAGGTTTTAGTAGAGTCCACAATCTCTGAGCAAGGGGTTCCGCGACACTTAGTGCAGCATCATTGTTTACTTTATAATTGAAAAGTGAAAAATATTACTGTTGGAAAGAAAATGTAAATATTTATTATTTTATTTTCTTACTTAAAACCTGGTCATATTTGGTATCATTGGAAAGGCCATGCTCTGGCCTTTCCAGTGATACCTCACATGACCCTGTAGCTGCTACGGAGTTGGAGATACAGGGGTCCAAATGCAGACAAAGTTATCCTTTCTCTGGGCCTATTCAGAGGCATGGGCCTGGAGCTGCTGCTCCATCTGCCCCTATGTTAATCTGGCCCTGCTTCCTGTAATGTCCCCCGGACAGACGTTGGTATAAAGTTGGCCACAGGAGGGAATGTCTTACTATTGATCTGCCGAGCTCGATGAGGACCTGTCGGACTCACCATTGCCTTTTCCACTTCCATGATGTCACCGATGTACTTGTCCAGGACTCTGTTGTCGCAGATTTTCTGGCTGGGGGCAGACACAACAAACCTCGCTTTAAGGAACAACACTGATATGAGAATTAGGAAACCTGGAACGAGAGGACGCAGAGCGACACTGAGCGTAGCGATGACATTTCAGATCAGCAAACGCATCGGAAATACAGACGTAAAGAGCCGCGTCTCGCAAGCAATCCGCCGTGCGCAGACAGGAGGTCAAGTGGAGACATAAACAGCTGGTGAAGTAATGTGGGACATTACATTTAGGATTTAATCCCAGCCGTTTCCTGCCCCATAAAAAGAAAATACGCTTGGCCCCTGCTCGTCACTTGTCTGTCACATCCTCCAAAAGGGCAAAGAGCCACTAAACGCCGAGTGTAAACATACAGCGTCATGCTTACACGGCTATCCTGGTCAACAAAGCACGCTTCGCTACAATGGGACGGAAACAGGTTCATCTGATGGAGCAGTGACAGCCAACCTTGGCAGATGTTTGGGAACTACATGTCCCATAATGCTCAGTCAAAAGTCAGGACTGCTGAGCATCATGGGAAATGTAGTCCCTAAACATCCGGAGTGCCAGCGTGTGCAGGAAATTACCCATTTTATATTTCTGGCACGAAGTGCTGCACAGCATGCTGGGTACATCTATAATGCGACTTACAGAGCATTCACTGCGGAGCTGTCTGGAGATACAAAGGACTCCCATGCCCATTCCATAGCTATAAAGCGTTCACTGCATTCCCATCCTGCGATATAAAGCGTTCACTACATTCCCATCCTGAGATATAAAGCGTTCACTGCATTCCCATCCTGAGATATAAAGCGTTCACTGCATTCCCATCCTGAGATATAAAGCGTTCACTGCATTCCCAGCCTGAGATATAAAGCGTTCACTGCATTCCCATCCTGAGATATAAAGCGTTCACTGCATTCCCATCCTGAGATACAAAGCGTTCACTGCATTCCCATCCTGAGATATAAAGCGTTCACTGCATTCCCAGCCTGAGATATAAAGCGTTCACTGCATTCCCATCCTGAGATATAAAGCGTTCACTGCATTCCCATCCTGAGATACAAAGCGTTCACTGCATTCTCATCCTGAGATACAAAGCGTTCACTGCATTCCCAGCCTGAGATATAAAGCGTTCACTGCATTCCCAGCCTGAGATATAAAGTGTTCACTGCATTCCCATCCTGAGATATAAAGCGTTCACTGCATTCCCAGCCTGAGATATAAAGCGTTCACTGCATTCCCATCCTGAGATATAAAGTGTTCACTGCATTCCCAGCCTGAGATATAAAGCGTTCACTGCATTCCCATCCTGAGATATAAAGCGTTCACTGCATTCCCAGCCTGAGATATAAAGCGTTCACTGCATTCCCATCCTGAGATACAAAGCGTTCACTGCATTCCCAGCCTGAGATATAAAGTGTTCACTGCATTCCCATCCTGAGATATAAAGCGTTCACTGCATTCCCAGCCTGAGATATAAAGCGTTCACTGCATTCCCATCCTGAGATATAAAGCGTTCACTGCATTCCCAGCCTGAGATATAAAGCGTTCACTGCATTCCCATCCTGAGATATAAAGCGTTCACTGCATTCCCCAGCCTGAGATATAAAGCGTTCACTGCATTCCCATCCTGAGATATAAAGCGTTCACTGCATTCCCAGCCTGAGATATAAAGTGTTCACTGCATTCCCATCCTGAGATATAAAGCGTTCACTGCATTCCCAGCCTGAGATATAAAGCGTTCACTGCATTCCCATCCTGAGATATAAAGCGTTCACTGCATTCCCCAGCCTGAGATATAAAGCGTTCACTGCATTCCCATCCTGAGATATAAAGTGTTCACTGCATTCCCATCCTGAGATATAAAGCGTTCACTGCATTCCCCAGCCTGAGATATAAAGCGTTCACTGCATTCCCATCCTGAGATATAAAGCGTTCACTGCATTCCCCAGGCTGAGATATAAAGCGTTTGCTGCATTCCCAGCCTGAGATATAAAGCATTCGCTGCATTCCCAGCCTGAGATATAAAGCGTTCACTGCATTCCCAGCCTGAATATAAGCGTTCACTGCATTCCCTCCTGAGATATAAAGCGTTCGCTGCATTCCCAGCCTGAGATATAAAGCGTTCGCTGCGTTCCCAGCCTGAGATATAAAGCGTTCGCTGCATTCCCAGCCTGAGATATAAAGCGTTCCCTGCATTCCCAGCCTGAGATATAAAGCGTTCGCTGCATTCCCAGCCTGAGATATAAAGCGTTCGCTGCGTTCCCAGCCTGAGATATAAAGCGTTCGCTGCATTCCCAGCCTGAGATATAAAGCGTTCGCTGCATTCCCAGCCTGAGATATAAAGCGTTCGCTGCATTCCCAGGCTGAGATATAAAGCATTCGCTGCATTCCCAGCCTGAGATATAAAGCATTCGCTGCATTCCCAGCCTGAGATATAAAGCGTTCGCTGCATTCCCAGCCTGAGATATAAAGCGTTCGCTGCATTCCTCAGCCTGAGATATAAAGCGTTCGCTGCATTCCCAGCCTGAGATATAAAGCGTTCGCTGCATTCCCAGCCTGAGATATAAAGCATTCGCTGCATTCCCAGCCTGAGATATAAAGCGTTCGCTGCATTCTCATCCTGAGATATAAAGCGTTCACTGCATTCCCAGCCTGAGATATAAAGCGTTCGCTGCTCCCAGCCTGAGATTAAAAGCATTCGCTGCATTCCCAGCCTGAGATATAAAGCGTTCGCTGCATTCCCAGCCTGAGATATAAAGCGTTCGCTGCATTCCCAGCCTGAGATATAAAGCGTTCGCTGCATTCCCAGCCTGAGATATAAAGCGTTCGCTGCATTCCCAGCCTGAGATATAAAGCGTTCGCTGCATTCCCAGCCTGAGATATAAAGCGTTCGCTGCATTCCCAGCCTGAGATATAAAGCGTTCACTGCATTACCAGTGAGAGAGATAAAAGCATTCACTTCTCTTTCTGTCACTCCTGTATCAATATAAAGTGAACTTGTTCTGTGATTTCTGATGTCCCTGAGGGGAGGGTTTGCTGATAAACTGCATCGGGTGTGAAATTCAACAGGGCATCACTCTCTTTTTATAGCTCAGTATGTTTTTGCTGAACATTATAAATGAAAAAGGCGGATATTCACTTTCAAAGGCATGTTCAGGGAGGAGCGCGGCATGATGGAGGGACCACTGCAAGGACAGAGCTGCGTAATACCCTCCTCACAGTCAGTTTCCTGCTCCACCTGTCATTCACGAACAAACACTGGGAGCAACTGCTGGTCCTCTGCGATTTTAATACAGATTGGCTAAATCCTATTGACAATAAACACTGCTTGCTGTTTAAAACTTTGCAGCTAACTCAATTAATCTCCTCCCCCACTCGTATTATTGTGAAAAGCCCTAACCATACCTTGCTGGACTGTATTCTCTCCTCATATCCTGATAGAATAGGGGAGGCAGGTGTTCTCGCTAATAGCTTTAGTGACCACTGTCTAGTTTACTGCGTGCACAAAATAAAGGCCACAAAATCTCCCCCAAAGGTAATAACCACCAGGTCTTTCAAGAAATTTTTTCTTGAATCCTTCCTAAGTGATCTCAAACAGCTCCCATGGTATAGACTAAACCTAATCCCAGACCTGGACTGTGCAATTGAATACTTTCAGTCTGAGCTCCTGCAAGTCTGGAATTCTCATGACCCGCTGCGTAAAGTGCAAGTAAGAGGGACCCATCTCCCCAGGGTTACAGCTGATCTTACATTAATGTACCAGCTTAGAGATTCACTGTGGTCAAATTTCAAGACTACTGGTTCCATGAACGATCACTATGAATACCGAAAATGCCGGAATGCGTACACAAAACAAACAAAAATGGCTAAAGCCCATTACTTCAATGAAAATCTAAACCATAACATATCAAACCCTAGAAACTTTTGGAAAACCATAAGTAACATACAAGCACCCCCCCCCCGGCCACTCCCAGCTGGCTGCTGTCAAAGTAAACACCCAAACCCTGCAACACCCCTAGATGTAGCAAATGCCTTTATGCCTAATGATTATTTTGTTGGATGTGCCACCACTGTGATTGCTAAGCTAGGAAATGACATGCAATCACAAAGGCTGCACGCAGGTCAGGCCCCTCCAACTGTGCAAAGACCCTGTATCAGACAGGAATTCAGTTTTAGACCAGTGCCTGTCAGTGTCGTTACTAAACTTCTCCGTAACCAAAAAATGAAATACCAGTCTGTACCTGATCAAATACCAGCAATGCTGCTGAAAATCAGTGCACTGGCAATTGCAAAACCTGTCGCAACCCTAATCAATGAATCACTGGAGACGGGATACATACCCAAACTCTGGAAGACTGCGAGAGTGGTACCTATCCATAAAAGTGGTGACAGTACTTTGGTATCCAATTACCATCCGATATCATTGCTCCCTGTAATGTCCAAAATTTTGGAAAAATGCGTCCGAACATTTACGTGATTACTATCAATATTGGAACTACTTAACCCCAGATCAATCCGGCATTCGTCCAAATCACACAACTACAACCGCCCTTTTAAAAGGCTGCAATGATATCCAAGCTGGGATGGAACAAGGAAATCTAACTGGAGCATCTTCCTTGTTTTTGCCAAGGCCTTTGACACAGTAGACCATGGTATCTTGGTAAAAAAAATTAAAGACTCTGGTATTGGTGATCGCACGCTAACCTGGTTTCAATCATATGTATCCGACCGATGGCAATATGTGTCCATTTCTGGCAGCTCCTCCCTCCCTCTCCCAGTCACTTGCGGTGTACCCCAAGGCTCAATACTAGGCCCCCTGCTATTCACGATATTCATAAATGATCTGCCCAACGTCTGCAAAGCCTCAACTGTACACATGTACGCAGACGACACCGTAACCTATACCATCTAAGCCTCAACTGTACACATGTACGCAGACGACACCGTAACCTATACCATCTAAGCCTCAACTGTACACATGAACGCAGACGACATCGTAATCTATACCAGAAAACCAAATCTCCCGCAGCTGGAGGCCGTGCTGCAAGAACAATACACAGAGGTAGAAAAGTGGATCAAACACAACAAACTTTTTTTAAATACTGACAAAACTGTAACGATGCTCTTTGGAACAAAACCTAAACTACATAAATTGCAAAATCCCCATCTATGTGTTGGGACAAGATCAAATGGCACGCTGACCACAGTCACTTCTCTCAAATATCTAGGTATGTGGTTAGACCCAAACACATCTTCATAAACTTACTACATTGTATAACTCATTCTGCCGCTTTGCGCTACAATGTAACTACATGACCCACCATTGTGACATGTTAAAAGAGCTAAACTGGCCATCGCTGGAGTCTAAACGCACCTTTCACCTTTCCAACCTGGTGTTTAAGAGCTTTTCTGGGAAGCTGCCACCCTACCTGAATAGGCTGCTTCCCCCTAGCAGTTCCCTCATCCTATAACCTCCGATCCAGGACCAGCACCTTACTTGCAATACCACAATACAAAAAGAAAGTGGCTCGGTCCTCATTTTCCTACAGAGCACCGCAAATATGGAATAACCTCCCAGACACCATCAAATCTTCCACCAGTCTAAAGTCACTCAAGAGTTCCATATTAACATACCTCAATACGGAATGCACCTGTAAACATATAACATAATGACTATTTCCTAAATATTTATTTTCTGTTTATCTGTATATTTGTGGGGGGGGGGTTTATATCTTGCATTGTATTACTTTGAAATGTTACAGTTGTTACAGAAATACAATGTTCTTGAACCCAGGACATACTTGAAAATGAGAGAAATCTCAATGTATCCTTCCTGGTAAAATACTTTATAAATATATAAAATAAATAAATAAAGTGTGCCTATTTCCTCAGAGCTGAATGAAGGTACCATGGGCCCTAGGCAGGTTACCAGTTTGAGCCCCATATTGGATGTGAATGAACATATAACAGAGCATCACAGCAATAAAACTCACAGCAATGTGCAGTGTGTATGCGCGTATCACAGAGCTCCACAACAATAAAACTCACAGTAATGTGCGGTGTGTGTATAAGGGTATCACAGCTCCACAGCAATAAAACTCACAATAATATGTGGTGTGTATGCGCATATCACAGCTCCACATTAATAAAACTCACAGTAATGTGCGTTGTGTATGAGCGTATCACAAAGCTCCACAGCAATAAAACTCACAGTAATGTGCGTTGTGCCGTGTGTCATTTGGACTTGGGGTGGTTGGACCTGGAGATGTATTTGGGAGGCACAAGTGTCATTTCTTTGCCCTCTCGTGTGTGCATGTAATCGGAGTTATGCATGAATAATGTTATTGTCTATTGTATGGTCCATGTGTATCTGTTTATCTGCTGTGTATTTGAGTATCTTGTTAATCTTCTTAGTCACAAACACTGCCCCATTATCTGTTGTTTTAAGATGTAATCTGTTTGTCAATCACGATTGCCATTGTCCTGCCACGTTTAGAAATGTTATGCAATGTATATTTCACGGTCTGTACCTAATCTAAGTATGTTTCACATTCCAAGAAGCAGAAGGAACAGAAACATGAGAATCCCTCAAACCATTTCCTTGGGAGGTTTTGTGTATATAAACGACCGATACATTTGACCATATAAATATGTGTGCCTGTCCCCAATCGTCTTATTTCTGGGGGATGCTAGCAGGCTCTCTTCATGCCCTGGTCTTTAAGTTTAGTCTGGGGGCTGGAGAAAGACATGAGAGTCTGCTGGAGAGAATGGAGGGGCCCTACAAGGAAGCGACATTGACAGATGTGACTGGGATCTGTCACAAGCGTATCACAGAGCTCCACAGCAATAAAACTCACTGTAATGTGCGGTGTGTATGAGTGTATCCCAGAGCTTCACAGCAATGAAACTCACAGTAATGTGACATACTTGAAAACGAGAGAAATCTCAATGTATCCTTCCTGGTAAAATACTTGCAAATAAATTAATGTGCGGTGTGTATGAGCGTATCACAGAGCTCCACAGCAATAAAACTCACAGTAATGTGCGGTGTGTATGAGCGTAACACAGAGCTCCACAGCAATAAAACTCACAGTAATGTGACATACTTGAAAACGAGAGAAATCTCAATGTATCCTTCCTGGTAAAATACTTGCAAATAAATTAATGTGCGGTGTGTATGAGCGTATCACAGAGCTCCACAGCAATAAAACTCACAGTAATGTGCAGTGTGTATGAGCGTATCACAGAGCTCCACAGCAATAAAACTCACAGTAATGTGCAGTGTGTATGAGTGTATCACAGAGCTCCACAGCAATAAAACTCACAGTAATGTGCAGTGTGTATGAGCGTAACACAGAGCTCCACAGCAATAAAATCCAAAAACAATTACAGATTATAATCTATTTTGATTAATTCTGTGTTCGTAATAATGCAGCAGGCAGGGGGAGTTTATGAATGAGGCTTTTATGTGCATTTTATTGTGTTTTTCTGCAGATGTTACCATTTTTTTTTTCTGGAGATAAAACACTTTCGCCTAAGGGTGATTTACAATAAAAATTCATCAGTAAAGCAGACGCTCCTAAAGCAAGACATGCCGTAAAGTAAACCTATCTTATGAGCAGTTCCGTGAAATTGCTGAGGATGAAAAGATCCGTATTATGAAAATCTTACGTGAAATATCACACCCGCTGCTGATTTGACGTAAAATCGCCGCGTGTGAAGCTGTGTTAAAAAGGACATCATCCAAGTTGTGTTGGAAAGAATGGCAGCAGGAGACGGTGAGTTTGATGCAGAATGGGAGAGGTGCCGGCTACGTGAACTTATAACTCATAGTTGTGGTGGGGGTTTAATGGTAGGAAAGTCGGTTGATTATGTGCCTGGAACCGATGCGAAAGCTCTACGGACCTTGTTAGCGCTTTATAAATACCTGTAACTCTGCCTTTAATAAAGAGATACTTTGTAGCAACCTGTGATAGGCTGGTAAAAGAGGAAGGAGATGTTTGCAGCTGCCGATGACGCTGAGCCCTCCGGGGTAGAGGTAAGTATTTAAGTGGGTAACAAACCCCTCCTACAACTCTAGGCCTACAGCCTTCACATTTCTGCTCCCTCCACATATGGTTCCAGTGCTTCACAAACAATCAGCAGCAGCTATTCAAGATCTTCTGCAGCAAAGGAGCAGACAATGCGGAAACGGAAAGACAACAAAAAGAAAACCTAGGATCTCTACAAAAGCAACTCAGAACAAACGGCCCAAGAGAGGATTTAGAGGTTTCCTGGGCAGCCAGAGTAAAAATCTTATGAGGAACTCTCACCTAACTACCCCAAACTAGGTGCCCTGTACAGAAACAAATCCTGCCTGAGCCCCGCAGTAACAAAGCAGATTGTACAACAAATGCTTAGGCCGGCTATTGAATACGGAGATGTAGTGTATGCAGCCGCCCCGCAAACACATCTTCATAAACTTACTACACTGTATAACTCATTCTGCCACTTTGTGCTACAATGTAACTTCATGACCCACCATTGTGAAATATTAAAAGAGCTAAACTGCCCGTTTTTGGAATCCAGACGCACCCTTCACCTTTCCAACCTGGTGTGTAAGAGCTTTTCTGGGAAGCTACCATCCTACCTTAATAGACTGCTTCTCCCAGCAGTTCCCTCATCCTATAACCTCTGATCCAGGACCTGCACCTTACTTGCAATTCCACAATACAAAAAGAAAGTGTTTCCATTCTCGTTTTCCTACAGAGCACAACAAATATGGAATAACCTCCCAGACGCCATCAAATCTTCCCCCAGTCTAAAGTCCCTTAAGAGCTCCCTTTTAACAACCCTCAATACGGAATGCACCTGTAAACATGTAACACACTGACTATATACAGAATGCACCTGTAAAGATGTAACACAGTGACTATATACAGAATGCACCTGTAAACATGTAACATAGTCTGACTCCTATGCCTTTGTTCCATGGCTGGGCAAGTTTCCATTGTTTCTGTATCTTCCCCCTGTGTGTGTGTTTTTCCCATCAAGAGCTTCAGGAGCAGCTTGATGCAGAGACCCAGCAACGCCACAGTATTGGTGAGCAGCTGCGACAATCCGAAGGTATGCTGCATGTTGCCACCAACAGCTGGAAAACATGAGGCTCCAGACCGTGCGACATCAACAGATCCAGGCCGAGCTGCTGGCATCAGTTGCTGAACTGGAAGCAAGGACCGTGCATCTAGAGGTACAGCGATTGTTAGGCAGCATGCCGTCGGTGAGGAGTTACACCGGACAGAGGAGCTGGGAAAAGAGAACAGCCTCACATTGCCAGTGGAGCTTAACAGCCCCAGGTGAGGAGCTAGCCGCAGAGCAGAGAGAGCATCAGGGAGAGGAGGCAGCCTTGCTACCCAGCGGCGAGTGTACCCCCTGCTACTGGAGCCAGATGCTGTGTTGACAACAGAGTGTGCTGGGTCATCGAGGAAGATGGAGACCACTTCCCACCTGCCCAGGAGACCGGTGAGTGACCACCCTGAGAAGCTACCAAGTTCCTGGTCCCAGGAAGAAATGCACCCCATGGGGATTGAGGGAATTGCCGTGGGGAGGGCTCCTTTTGAATGTTTGGGAGTTGGGCATCAGCAGAAGGAGAGACTGGGGACTGTAAATGCTGACTGGGTTCTGGGTCTGCAGAAATATCCTGGAGAAAAAGAGATGTGGGGACGAGGCCCAGTATGCCCACTAACGAACAATTTTTCTATGTGTACTATAATGGCATTTTACCTGGCGCACACTGCTGCAGTGAATCCTTGGAGGCACTGGACAAGAGAAGTGGCTTGACTCTTACCCCACGATTATGGGTCAATGACCGGGGATACCCTACTGATGGTACTTATGTGCCAGCACCCTGGAACTTTACAAATGGTGCAGCAAAGGGACAGAGGGAGAGGTCTTGTCAGTGGCAAGCGATCCGTTGGGATCTAAGCTCGCCCTGACGATCTGGAAGGGGGCTGCTTCCCCCTAATAAACATGCTATTCCTACCAGCACTGCTTTCCGCTTGAGGTCCTGCTATTTTTCTGATCTGGAAGGGGGGAGATATGTGACGGGACAGCCACCCCAATGTTTATTTCCAGTTATTTTCCCTTACATTTCAGTGCTCTGTATATAAGGTAGAGTGTTGTGTGATGTGCTGTGCTGTTGTCATAGTGTGTATCTGTATGTTACAGTTACAATTTGCTATAAAGCACTAACAAGTTCCATAGCGCTGTGCAATGGATAAGACAGGATAACATGTGCATGCAAGTTGCACTCACAGAACAGTAGCAGAGGACCCTGCTCAAAAGCTTGCAATCTAACCATTTGTCTGCTTCCACCCCCCTGTAAGTTATGGATTCCTTTGTCTACACATGCTCCCATCAATCCACACCTCCCCCCAGCAACAAATGTCACTCAGATAATTGTTATCTGACTCCTAAGCCATTGTTCCATGGCCATTGTTCCTCTCACAGTTTATGTGTCGTCTACTCTGTGTGGGTACAAATACCTCCTGGTTTCAGCGGAAAGGGGATCTGTAACAGTGACTATATACAGAATGCGCCTGTAAACATTTAACACTGTACACAGTCACTCCGTCACAGTCACTAAGTTGGTACCTCTGTCCGCAAGCTCTCTTCCATGTAACAGTCCCCAGAGCAATCTATCCTAACAGCTCCCCAAAACTTTAACCGCAGCTTAAAGAATGTGACTCACTGTTGGAAATCAAACAGCAGAACGCTAGGTTATTCATACAGACACGCAGATACACAGTCAATGACCAACCTCCTTTGCATACAACCAAACAGATAGCAACACAGATAAAATAACTGCACAGGACCTTCAGACAAGGGACAATGGGACCTCAAGGGAGGAGAAGGGGGAAGGAAGAAAGCGGGTAAAACAAAAGGAATTTCTTATAGAGTGAATGTACTCCTAGGAAATCTCATTTTTTTGAAGGTCCTGTGCAGCTATCTGATCTGTGATGTAATCTGTTTGATTGTATGCAAATGTGTAAATCCTTGACTGTAACCTGTGTGTCTCTGTATAATAAACAGTCATTCTCCATTTTGAGTTGAAACCGCAAGGATCTCCTGTGTGATATTTCCTGCATCTGGGTTAGAAGCGGTACTTCTTTGGAATACTGACTTCAAGGGGAGCAGTCTGCACGTGGACGGAAACCCCCAGGTAACCATGACTATATACAGAATGCACCTGTAAACATGTAACACAGTGTGTTTTTTAGATACATAAACGAGAAAAGAAAAGTAAAACAAGGATTAGTTAGATTAAAAACAAAGGAAGGAAGGTATGTAGAAGAGGATAAAAGTCTCGCTGACTGCCTCAATGAATATTTTTGTTCAGTCTTTGCAGAAGAAAAGGAAGGAAAGGGACCTCAGTTAGGAGAGAACCCTAAAGAGACATTTACATATCAGTTTACAGAGGAGGTTCTACAGCAGCTGTCTAAAGTAAAGACAAATAAGTCAATGGGGCCTGATGGGATCCACCCTAAATTATTAAAAGAGCTTAGTGATGTAATAGCAAAACCATTAACAGATTTATTTAACCAATCCTTGTTAACGGGAGTCGTCCCAGAAGATTGGAAATTAGCAAATGTTGTGCCCATTTACAAGAAGGGTAGTAGGGAGGAATCTGGGAACTATAGGCCAGTTAGTCTTACGTCAGTAGTGGGGAAATTAATGGAAACCATGTTAAAGGAAAGGATTGTTGACCATCTAAAAACACATAGATTACAGGATCAGAAACAACATGGGTTTACCTCAGGGAGATCATGCCAAACTAATCTTATTGATTTTTTTGATTGGGTAACAAAAATAATAGACACAGGTGGTGCAGTAGACATTGCTTATTTAGATTTCAGTAAGGCTTTTGATACTGTTCCGCATAGAAGGCTTATCAATAAATTGCAATCTTTGAGCTTGGATTCCAATATTGTTGAATGGATTAGGCAGTGGCTGAGTGACAGACAACAGAGGGTTGTGGTAAATGGAGTTTATTCGGCACAAGGTCTTGTTACCAGTGGGGTACCTCAGGGGTCAGTACTTGGACCCATTCTCTTTTATATTTTTATTAGTGATATTGCAGAAGGTATTAATGGAAAAGTATGTCTTTTTGCTGATGACACAAAGATTTGTAACAGGGTTGACGTTCCTGGAGGGATCAGCCAAATGACAAATGATTTAGGTAAACTAAAAAAATGGTGGGAGCTGTGGCAATTGAGTTTTAATGTGGATAAGTGCAAGATAATGCACCTGGGACGTAAAAACCCAAGGGCTGAATATAGAGTATTTGATACAGTCCTAACCTCACCATCTGAGGGTTGGGATTTAGGGGTCATTATTTCAGAGGATCTAAGGGTAATTAGTCAATGTAATAGAGCAGCAGGAAATGCTGGCAGAATGCTTGGTTGTGTAGGGAGAGGTATTAGCAGTAGGAAAAGGGAAGTGCTCATGCCACTGTACAGAGCACTGGTGAGACCTCACTTGGAGTACTGTGTGCAGTACTGGAGACCGTATCTCCAGAAGGATATAGACATCTTAGAGAGAGTTCAGAGAAGGGCTACTAAAATGGTGTACGGCTTGAAGGAGAAAAGTTACCAGGAAAGGCTTAATGATCTTAACATGTACAGCTTGGAAAAAAGACGAGACAGAGGAGATATGATAGAAACATTTAAATACGTAAAGGGAATCCACAAGGTAGAGGAAGGGAGTATATTTAAAAGGAAACAAAGTAGCAAAACAAGAGGACATAGTCTTAGATTAGAGGGGCAAAGGTTTAAAAGTAACATCAGAAAGCATTATTTTACTGAGAGGGTGGTGGATACATGGAACAGTCTTCCAGTAGAAGTGGTAGAGGCCAAAACAGTAATTGAATTTAAGCAGGCATGGGATAGGCATAAGGCTATCCTAAACAAAAGATAAATCCAGGTAAAGTATCCATGTAATTGGGCGACTAGATGGGCCGAAAGGTTCTTATCTGCCGACATTTTTCTATGTTTCTATGTGTATGTACAGAATGCACCTGTAAACATGTAACACAGTGTCTATATACAGAATGCACCTGTAAACATGTAACACAGTGACTATATACAGAATGCACCTGTAAACATGTAACACAGTGACTATATACAGAATGCACCTGTAAACATGTAACACAGTGTCTATATACAGAATGCACCTGTAAACATGTAACACAGTGACTATATACAGAATGCACCTGTAAACATGTAACATAGTGACTATATACAGAATGCACCTGTAAACATGTAACACAGTGTCTATATACAAAATGCACCTGTAAACATGTAACACGGTGACATTCAGGGTTATTCAAAGAGATCCAAATGGCTCCCAAAAGGGAACTGAACGCTGAAATTCAGCGTTCGGTTACCTTTCTTGGCCATTTGGCCATCCATAGAGCAATCAATTTGCCAAATCTTGGCGAATTTCCTGCACATACGGTGCCTGTTCGAGGGCAGTGAAATCCCCATAGAGAACCAATGCTTTGGCTATTCAGGGAACACAAACCAGCAGTGAAAGGTTCCCGAAATGCCCTGCCATTCGGTGGTTTAATTCGGCAGGTTTATTCAGGTGAATCCCATAGGCTTCAATGTTAAAAATAATCCCGGTTTAATTCAATATCTAATAAACCGTTGATTATAATATTCTGTAGTGAAGAGTCTCTTTATTTATAGATTTTTTTTAGTATATATAGATTTTTTTTATATTTTCGATATTTTTTTTTTTTTAACTTTACTTCTTTTTTCTGTAACAGCCCTTTTTATTATCATTCATTGGATTATATGTAAATTTCAGACATTTTCGCTCAGTAGTTTCTTTGCAAACAGCGTTTCACTTTTCAAACGTTCAAGCGTACTGTTTCTTTTAATTTATTCACTGCATTCGTCTGCGGTGTCGGCTTTTTCCAGCGGCTGCGCTGCGTGTGATCGGCTCCTGCTCGGGTTTTTCTGGCGTTTTCAGCAGGTTAATCCAGATGTCTTTGCGGGTTTCGGTGTGTGTTCGCCCTCGTTTTGTGGTGAGTTTTCGGCGGGTTTGCGGTGACCTTTCCCTGCATTTCGGGGACCCTGTGGTGCTTGCTGAATACACCGCAGGGTCGCCGAAATGGGATCGCCAAATCGATCCGAATTGAATGAAAAGTCACCGAACGTGCGGTGGCTTTTCGAATATCTTTGAATAACCCTGTATATACAGAATGCGCCTGTAAACATGTAACAGTGACTATATACAGAATGTCCCTGTAAACATGTAACATAGTGACTATATACACCAGAATGCCCCTGTAAACATGTAACAGTGACTATATACAGAATTCACCTGTAAACATGTAACACAGTGACTATATATAGAATGCACCTGTAAACATGTAACACTGACTATATACAGAATGCACCTGTAAACATGTAACACAGTGACTATATACAGAATGCACCTGTAAATATGTAACAGTGACTGTACAGAATGCACCTGTAAACATGTAACACAGTGACTATATACAGAATGCACCTGTAAACATGTAACATAGTGACTATATACAGAATGCGCCTGTAAACATGTAACATAGTGACTATATACAGAATGTGCTTGTAAACATGTAACACAGTGACTATATACAGAATGTGCCTGTAAACATGTAACACAGTGACTATATACAGAATGCTCCTGTAAACATGTAACACAGTGACTATATACAGAATGTGCCTGTAAACCTGTAACACAGTGACTATATACAGAATGCGCCTGTAAACATGTAACATTGTGACAATATACAGAATGTGCCTGTAAACGTGTAACACAGTGACTATATACAGAATGTGCCTGTAAACGTGTAACACAGTGACTATATACCGAATGTACCTGTAAATATGTAACAGTGAACTATACAGAATGCACCTGTAAACATGTAACACAGTGACTAATACAGAATGCACCTGTAAACCTGTAACACAATGACTATATACAGAATGTGCCTGTAAACATGTAACACAATGACTATTATACAGAATGCTTCCTGTAAACATGTACACAGTGGACTATATACAGAATGCGCCTGTAAACATGTAACTTAGTGACTATATACAGAATGCACCTGTAAACATGTAACAGTGACTACAGAATGCGCCTGTAAACATGTAACATATTGACTATATACAGAACGCGCCTGTAAACATGTAACACAGTGACTATGTACAGAATGCGCCTGTAAACATGTAACACAGTGACTACAGTATGCACCTGTAAACATGTAACATATTGACTATATACAGAATGCGCCTGTAAACATATAACACAGTGACTATATACAGATTGCACCTGTAAACATGTAACATAGTGACTATATACAGAATGCGCCTGTAAACATGTAACACAGTGACTATATACAGAATGTGCCTGTAAACATGTAATAGTGACTATATACAGAATGCTCCTGTAAACATGTAAACATGTAACATAGTGACTATATACAGAATGCGCCTGTAAACATGTAACATAGTGACTATATACAGAATGCGCCTTTAAACATGTAACATAGTGACTATATACAGAATGTGCCTGTAAACATGTAACACAGTGACTATATACAGAATGTGCCTGTAAACATGTAACACAGTGACTATATACAGAATGTGCCTGTAAACATTTAATAGTGACTATATACAGAATGCTCCTGTAAACATGTAACACAGTGACTATATACAGAATGTGCCTGTAAACATGTAACACAGTGACTATATACAGAATGCTCCTGTAAACATGTAACAGTGACTATATACAGAATGCGCCTGTAAACCTGTAACACAGTGACTATATACAGAATGCGCCTGTAAACATGTAACATAGTGACTATATACAGAATGCGCCTGTAATCATGTAACATAGTGACAATATACAGAATGCGCCTGTAAACGTGTAACACAGTGACTATATACAGAATGTGCCTGTAAACATGTAACACAGTGACTATATACCGAATGTACCTGTAAATATGTAACAGTGACTATACAGAATGCACCTGTAAACATGTAACAGAATGCACCTGTAACACAATGACTATATACAGAATGTGCCTGTAAACATGTAACACAATGACTATATACAGAATGCTCCTGTAAACATGTAACACAATGACTATATACAGAATGCACCTGTAAACATGTAACACAGTGACTATATACAGAATGCACCTGTAAATATGTAACAGTGACTGTACAGAATGCACCTGTAAACATGTAACACAGTGACTATATACAGAATGCACCTGTAAACATGTAACATAGTGACTATATACAGAATGCGCCTGTAACATGTAACAAGTGACTATATACAGAATGTGCTTGTAAACATGTAACACAGTGACTATATACAGAATGTGCCTGTAAACATGTAACACAGTGACTATATACAGAATGCTCCTGTAAACATGTAACACAGTGACTATATACAGAATGTGCCTGTAAACCTGTAACACAGTGACTATATACAGAATGCGCCTGTAAACATGTAACATTGTGACAATATACAGAATGTGCCTGTAAACGTGTAACACAGTGACTATATACAAAATGTGCCTGTAAACATGTAACACAGTGACTATATACCGAATGTACCTGTAAATATGTAACAGTGACTATACAGAATGCACCTGTAAACATGTAACACAGTGACTATATACAGAATGCACCTGTAAACCTGTAACACAATGACTATATACAGAATGTGCCTGTAAACATGTAACACAATGACTATATACAGAATGCTCCTGTAAACATGTAACACAGTGACTATATACAGAATGCGCCTGTAAACATGTAACTTAGTGACTATATACAGAATGCACCTGTAAACATGTAACAGTGACTACAGAATGCGCCTGTAAACATGTAACATATTGACTATATACAGAACGCGCCTGTAAACATGTAACACAGTGACTATATACAGAATGCGCCTGTAAACATGTAACACAGTGACTACAGTATGCACCTGTAAACATGTAACATATTGACTATATACAGAATGCGCCTGTAAACATATAACACAGTGACTATATACAGATTGCACCTGTAAACATGTAACATAGTGACTATATACAGAATGCGCCTGTAAACATGTAACACAGTGACTATATACAGAATGTGCCTGTAAACATGTAATAGTGACTATATACAGAATGCTCCTGTAAACATGTAAACATGTAACATAGTGACTATATACAGAATGCGCCTGTAAACATGTAACATAGTGACTATATACAGAATGCGCCTTTAAACATGTAACATAGTGACTATATACAGAATGTGCCTGTAAACATGTAACACAGTGACTATATACAGAATGTGCCTGTAAACATGTAACACAGTGACTATATACAGAATGTGCCTGTAAACATTTAATAGTGACTATATACAGAATGCTCCTGTAAACATGTAACACAGTGACTATATACAGAATGTGCCTGTAAACATGTAACACAGTGACTATATACAGAATGCTCCTGTAAACATGTAACAGTGACTATATACAGAATGCGCCTGTAAACCTGTAACACAGTGACTATATACAGAATGCGCCTGTAAACATGTAACATAGTGACAATATACAGAATGCGCCTGTAAACGTGTAACACAGTGACTATATACAGAATGTGCCTGTAAACATGTAACACAGTGACTATATACCGAATGTACCTGTAAATATGTAACAGTGACTATACAGAATGCACCTGTAAACATGTAACAGAATGCACCTGTAAACCTGTAACACAATGACTATATACAGAATGTGCCTGTAAACATGTAACACAATGACTATATACAGAATGCTCCTGTAAACATGTAACACAGTGACTATATACAGAATGCGCCTGTAAACATGTAACTTAGTGACTATATACAGAATGCACCTGTAAACATGTAACACAGTGACTACAGAATGCGCCTGTAAACATGTAACATATTGACTATATACAGAATGCGCCTGTAAACATATAACACAGTGACTATATACAGATTGCACCTGTAAACATATAACATAGTGACTATATACAGAATGCGCCTGTAAACATGTAACACAGTGACTATATACAGAATGTGCCTGTAAACATGTAATAGTGACTATATACAGAATGCTCCTGTAAACATGTAAACATGTAACACAGTGACTATATACAGAATGCACCTGTAAACATGTAACACAGTGACTATATACAGAATGCACCTGTAAACATGTAACACAGTGACTATATACAGAATGCACCTGTAAACATGTAACACAGTGACTATATAAAGAATGCACCTGTAAACATGTAACACAGTGACTATATACAGAATGCACCTGTAAACATGTAACACAGTGACTATATACAGAATGCGCCTGTAAACATGTAACACAGTGACTATATACAGAATGCACCTGTAAACATGTAACACAGTGACTATATACAGAATGCACCTGTAAACATGTAACACAGTGACTATATACAGAATGCACCTGTAAACATGTAACACAGTGACTATATAAAGAATGCACCTGTAAACATGTAACACAGTGACTATATACAGAATGCACCTGTAAACATGTAACACAGTGACTATATACAGAATGCGCCTGTAAACATGTAACACAGTGACTATATACAGAATGCACCTGTAAACATGTAACACACTGACTATATACAGAATGCACCTGTAAACATGTAACACAGTGACTATATACAGAATGCACCTGTAAACATGTAACACAGTGACTATATAAAGAATGCACCTGTAAACATGTAACACAGTGACTATATACAGAATGCACCTGTAAACATGTAACACAGTGACTATATACAGAATGCGCCTGTAAACATGTAACACAGTGACTATATACAGAATGCACCTGTAAACATGTAACACAGTGACTATATACAGAATGCACCTGTAAACATGTAACACAGTGACTATATACAGAATGCACCTGTAAACATGTAACACAGTGACTATATACAGAATGCACCTGTAAACATGTAACACAGTGACTATATACAGAATGCACCTGTAAACATGTAACACAGTGACTATATACAGAATGCGCCTGTAAACATGTAACAGTGACTATATACAGAATGCACCTGTAAACATGTAACACAGTGACTATATACAGAATGCACCTGTAAACATGTAACACAGTGACTATATACAGAATGCACCTGTAAACATGTAACACAGTGACTATATACAGAATGCACCTGTAAACATGTAACACAGTGACTATATACAGAATGCACCTGTAAACATGTAACACAGTGACTATATACAGAATGCACCTGTAAACATGTAACACAGTGACTATATTTGCTACATATTTATTTTCTGGGTTAATCTGTATATGTGGGTTTTTAATATCTTGCATTTTATTACTTTTAACTTGTTACAGTCGTTACAGAAATACAATGTTCTTTAATCTAGGACAAACTGAAAACCAGAGAAATCTTATTGTGTCCGTCCTGATAAAATCCTTCATAAATAAGTAAAGGAAGAGGCACAAGGTCAGGAGATGCAGAATGAACAGGGAAGTGGAGAAACAAAATCTGTCCTACAACACGTCAGCAATACAATGTGTCCAATCAGCAACGCTCAGGGAAGTGTCTCACCTTGCCCAAACAGTTCAGGACAGATGGCCATCAACAAGTTACCTGTACATGAGCCTACTGAGTTCAACAGAGACCAAAAACAATTTGTGGACGGGACTCTTTTATGTCATTCATAGATAGGAAGCCTGAAAAGGTGAGTGTCTCAGCTTACACATATCTGGAAGGAACCACTTCTAGAAATGAAGAAGCCTACAAAGATGCTTAGAGCAAACGTAAACAAAGATACGGGCAACTCATTCAAAGAACATTCTGGGTAAAGCTGGCCGAGAATATAGACCAAAGGTGTAGAACGTCTCAGAGCGTTTTCAAGCTTCTTAAATGTCTGCTTGTGTGCCATACCTCATGTAAAGACCTGGAAATATAAAACGACCATGAAGAGAACCAAGAGCTGGTACAGAAACTCCCCTGCCTGGGCAGCACCCACGTGGAACCATCAGGTCACAACATCCCTAATGGACGGCAAGGAATTTCCAAGCTTTGACGACTTTGTAAATTTCACATATACAGAAGCTGAAATTGCTTGTAATCCGGATTTCTTTACATGCTCTTCATTCAGTGGAGTCGCTCCACGAGAGAATGAACCTCAAAGGATCACAGAAGTCACAAAGATATTGGTTTCAAAACACAAACAACTGTAAGCAACGGTAAACTAACAGCAGCTCAAGGACCGTTAAACACGCCATGCATGCTGTGTCAAGATGGCAGTCACCAACTTTGCAAGTGCCGAAAATTTATGGAGAAGTCACTGCTGGACAGAAGGGGCCTACGTCAAAGACCATGTCTGATGGGTGTATGAAAGCAGGTGACTGTGCTCAGGAATGTCTCTGTCGTCACATCTGATGTGGAGCTCCTGATGAAGCTGCCAGTAGGAAGGCAGCGAAACGCGTGTTGGGCCAGTTATTATCCGTCGGTAGACTACAACATTTTGCTACAACAATGTTTGTGCTTAAAAGCTTTAATTGATAAATGTGGTTGTAATACGGAAGCCCTTTTTATGGCCTGGTGCTTTTCATGCTTTTGATATATGGATACAGGGCTAGTATAAGTGTCCCACATTAAGGCGACTTGAAGGGATACAGCTCTTAGGGGTTATTACACTCTGGTTTCGGGGTGGCATGACATGCTAATGGGTCGCTTCCTTGTTGATTTTAAAGGTTGCATATGAGTGATTTTATGGAAATCTTAATAAAGTTATGTTCTAATGATTATTAGGCAGAATTGACTCCTCGTCTCGATCAGGATTTTGGTGTTTGTTAAATATTCTGCCATTGGAAGCTCGTCTCAAACATCACGATTGGGAGTGGTGTATTACTCTTCCCAGACGTTCTTTAATGTATTTCTTACATTGGACAACTTGAAAAATACATTGTGGTCCAGTGTCAGAGTGGGGGGCACACATCTCATCTCCCTGGTGGTCCAGTTTGAGTCAGACTTTGGGCACCTTCAACTGAGCCAATGGTCCGTCCCTGGTGTTCGGGGTGGGAGAGTCAGGCAACCTGTGCTTCCAAACCGCACATTGTCTCTCTGGTGCTCACATGGTAAGTCAGGAGGCAACGTACGTTCTGACTGACTGAGAATTGGTGTTCAGATCCAGTGACATGTTAAACGGCTCAGCAGTTACATTTCCAGTGTAGCAAATACTGGCCAGTTATCCCCAAGTACCAGCCGTAGCCAAAGGGCTGCCATCAGCAATCATGGGGCCCCTTAACGAACTGCTGGTTGGGGCCCCTTCCCTCACTTGCCTGTAATAAAACCTTTTCCCTCCTCTCCTGACTATCTGATTTTACAGGGAGTGGGGTAAACCCTTGGTGGTTCATAGAAACATAGAAAAATGTCGGCAGATAAGAACCTTTCGGCCCATCTAGTCGCCCAATTACATGGATACTTTACCTGGATTTATCTTTTGTTTAGGATAGCCTTATGCCTATCCCATGCTTGCTTAAATTCAATTACTGTTTTGACCTCTACCACTTCTACTGGAAGACTGTTCCATGTATCCACCAAGGGGATAAAAATCATTCTTTGGTGGTCTGTAACAAGACATTTTCCTGGTGCAGACCATATGAATCGCTGCCTGAGTGATGAGTCCGAGTGCTCTGACTGGCGTCTGATGCTGCTGCCCACTGGGGAATTACTTGGTATGCCGGTGGGTCAGTCTTGCGTGACCTTACATCTCTGGCACAGACAATCTGCGCAGGCTTTGACAAAGACCAGGGTCCTCCAGAGTTACTGTACCCCTGAACATATCATGGGCTGTTGCTCCTCCTCCTGATGGTAGCTCTGAGTACCTGTAAAATACTGGCCAGGTGGCACCCCTATGTCCGTAGAGAGGCATTCCTGCATGATCAGCTTTTCTTCCTAGGAGGTACCCATAACTCGGACTTTCCTGATAATTCTATGTTTAGATTTTATCTTCTTGAAGAGGTGACCCACAAACTGAAGGACACTGCCAGGAGAAAGGAGGACCACTAGCTTGAAATGAATCTGCCATTATTTTCTGCTTTACAGAGCTATGAACCAATATTATATAGGTTTCTGTACCCCAACATAATGACCTCTCGGCACGTAATATGTGTGCCTAGTATTACCGAGGCAAGCATTGGAACACACCAGACCTTCAGATGCTTCGCTGCTTCATAGCTAGAATAGAGACCCAAACCAGTTTATAAGTGAGCTGTGTCTGATGGCCGGATACTGTACCTTATTACATCCTACTCTATACCTCTATACGTCTAATAGTAACAGAAGTGCAGATAGACTGGGAGCCACAGAATAACGAGCGATTTCTGAGCTGCTCCTTATTCTCCAAGCAGCTGTAAAAAAAAATGTACAAAAATAGAAACTTTCCAGTTCTACTGCTTCCTCTCCCTGCTTTCAAGAGGACATCGTGAAGAAATAGTTCCTCAGTGTCCATTGAAATGATTACCACAAACGTACCTGCTACTCCCCCCCCCCTCCCCAGGATATGTTAACAATCAGTAGTGGTAGCTCTTAATCACAATTCAGCTCTTCAACTAGAATGGGACTCCTAGATTTAATGTACAGGTTCATAAACACCACTAAAATCAGAACTCTGAGTAAGAAACTCTAGTTCCTGATGAACATCTGCTCAGATCCATCTTTTAGAATTCCTAGACCGACCATCAGAGCAGATCCAGCTTCTAGAATCCTAAACCAACCAATGGGACAGATCCATCCATCTTACAGAATTTTTAAACTGACCATCAGAACAGACACAACTTATCGAATTTCTGAACCAACCATCAGAACAGACACAATTTATCGAATTCCATCAGAACAAAAAAATTCTAGAGTTCCTAACTTAATCATCACAACAGGACTAACTTCTAGAATTCTAAGTCAACCATTGGAAGAGATCCAATTTCTAGAATTCTTAAACCTATCATGAGAACAAAACAAATTTTTAGAATCCCTAAGCCAACCATTGAAACAGATTCAACTTCTACAAGTCCTAAACTGACCTCGGAACAGATCCAACTTCTTGAATTTCTAGATCAACTATTAGACCAGATCCAACTTCTAGAACTCTAATCCAACCTTTGGAACTGATCCAGCATATAGAATTTTTAAACTGACCATCGGAACAGATCCATCTTCTAGATTTCCTAAACCAACCTTCAAAACGGAACCAACTTCTGGAATCCTAAACCAACCATTGGAACAGATTAAACTTTTAGAATCCTAAGCAAACCACATGAACAGATCCAACTGCTAGAATTCTTAAACTGATCATTGGAACGGATCCATCTTCTAGAATTCCTAGACTGACTATTGGAACGGATCCAACTTCTAGAATTCCTAGACTGACTATTGGAACGGATCCAACTTCTAGAATTCCTAGACCAACCATTGGCACAAATCCGATGTCTTGAATTTCTAGACCAACCGTTGGATGTGCTGCATCTTCTAGAATTCTAAATCAACCATCCGAACTGACCCAACTTCTAGAATTCCTAAAAACCAATAGAATAGATCCAACGTCTGGAATCCTAAGCCAACACTCTGCTAAGGTCTGACTTCTAGAATTCTTAAACTGGCCATTAGATCAGATTCAACTTCTAGAATTCTTTACAAGCCATCAGAATAGAATCAACTTCTGACTTCCTGAACAAACCCAACCTATATAACTTCCTACACTAACCATAGGAACTTATAGAACAGATAGACTGTAAGCTCCTGTGAGCAGGGCCCTCTACACTTCTTGTTTCCATCCTGTGTCCATTTATCTGTATCTCATTCCCTTTGGTTATTGTAAAGCGCTGTGGAAACTGTTGGAGCTATATAAATGCTGATAATCTGAAGCATTGTATCCAAAGGCTCCAGCATAATAGCCAGGTTGGTGGAAGTAACAGTTGGCCCTGCGCTGACAGACAGGCTCATGGCACCTCCCGCCACCAGCATGGTGGCTTTACAAGCAGTTATGAGCTGCTTTGTTGTAATAAATGACTTTATGATTCTGTAAACACATAAATCTGTGAATATAGAGGATGACCATCCCAACCAACCTCTCCGTAATTACAACCTACAAACCCAACGTGAGAGCCTCATGGTTGTGTCTATTGTGCCTGACTGGTGCTTAGTATTGATGTAGGCTCCAGCCAGATCATGTAAACGGCAGTCGTATGATTTATTTACAAGAAATGGAGTAACACAACACGTCTCCAGTGGTGAAAGAACATGGCGTAGTCATGGGGTATGGTAACTATAGTTCAGAAATGGTAACTGTGACAGAACCGTTCTCTTCCGCCTGTCCTGACTCTCCAGACACCCCTTCGTTGCAGTCAGCCTGGCTACTGGGAGCGCTGTCCTCAGCGCCTCGAGCAGCTTGACCCGCTGCTTCTGTTTCTCTGCCCTGGAGCCGTTAGGAATTTCCAGAAGGCCGCTCTGTGCCTTCTGAGGTTGAGTGTATAGTGTAGCGTACCTGAAGGAGACACCAGACGCGGCTGTATGTTCCAACAGGATTCTCTCTCTGTCTGAGCTCTTTAATGAACTAAAACGCCACAATTTTTGCTGAGACCCAACAGCCATAATTTGCATAAATGACACACATCGTCCTACTAAAATGCTAATTACATTATGTCAGGTATTTACAATAAACATTCTTAACCTTTAGCTCACACAACATTTACATAATCTATTGTTCTAACACATCAGATTAAAGACAAACACTATCCCAGACTTCTTGAATCAAACATGCAGCCAGATAAGGGGAAAAGCCCTGTTGCATAAATTACACAGCAGTAAAGCTTGTTTACTGGCTATACAGAAACACATTTACCTACAGGAATATAAGTATATTTAAAACTAAAGTTACGCCATTTTACGCTAAACTAATTTAAACTAAAACCAAACGATGTAAAATATATTTAAAATCACACAATATAAATGAACATAAAGTCTCTTGGGGTTTGAAGCATGGAGCACCACGTCCGCTCCATGACAGTAACCATTTCTTTGACTAGACCTGATAGACCCTAAATTGTGAGAATTAGGGTGCACGACCAAAGGCAAAGAAACCTGCAAGGTCCTACCTTTAGCTAAGCCAGACCCCATACTTGGAGACATCTCCTCCTTCCATTAACTCCCTTCTCCTCATGTACCCCTGTGAGCCGGACCTTCTACCACTCTTTGTCATTTTCTCCTTTTTATGACCTTTGGCAGTGCAGAGTGTCCTGTTTCTGGTGCCCCTAACCTCAAATTTAACTCTATAAGGAGTGAGGTGGTGGGATTCTGGTAATTAAAAGATTCCTTTCCAAAATATCCGGCCAGGTTAGAACCCCCTGGACCTTCAGGAAGGGGGACATGACTGATGGCCTGGGCCTGTAAGTTAAGGGAGAATCTAGAAGGGTATAGAATCCCTGGGGCCCCTCAGGAGGGGGGGGGCTGGATGATGCATGGGACTGTCAGTCAAGGAAAGCTATGGTGTTATTGGTGGAGTGGTTGCAACAGTGTTGCTTAACTGGACTATATATGCTGGTGATGGGGGCAGGTTCTTCCTCTTGTTCCTGCCAACGTGAGAAGTGCATCTAGGTGAGATCATGTTTTTTCAGGTGTTTCTGGTGAAAGAGAAAGGAGAGGGAAAGTGACTTGGTGGCTGGGGGGGCATCTACATGTCTGCTGGAACACTTGAGGGAGCACTCTGCGGCTCGCTGCAGGATTTGATGGTGGAGGTCCTGGCACCATCTTGCGAGGGCTCCCTCCCATCCTCACCTCCTTTCTGATAAACGACAGGGGAAGATGAGTGGGGAGAAGCCATGAGGTTACTAGCAGCGCCTGTGTGATCACATGACCGGGAGCTTCCTCTGTGTGTAAGGGGAGAGGGTGACAGGAAGTGCAGACTGTACCATGTGCTGCTGTTATAGGGGCAGAGCTGCTGGATTCCCACTCCCCAGCAAGAAGCAAGTGTATCAGCAGGGAGGAAAGGGGCATTTTCTTCAGGTGTAGTGTGTGTGTGTGTGTTGTCTGTGTGTGTGTGTGTGTGTGTGTGTCTGTGTGTGTGTCTGTGGGTGTGTGTGTGTGGGTGTGTGTCTGTGTGTGTGTGACTGTGTGTGTGTGTGTGTGTGTGTGTGGGTGTGTGTCTGTGTGTGTGTCTGTGGGTGTGTGTGTGTGGGTGTGTGTCTGTGTGTGTGTGTGTGTGTGTTTGTGTGTCTGTGTGCGACTAGATTTGGTTAAAGAGAAAGGCAGATGGTTTTTATTTCCTTGGTTTTGTTGATTTTCTGTTCTTGGTCTAAGGACCTGCATGTGTTGTGGCTGCAGATCCCACAATGCTCAGGCAGCCAGATAGCAGCGCTGTGGGATAAGTAGTTGCACAGCATTGAAGGTGTAGAAATCAAAAAAAAAAATTTGTTTTGATCTGGTGCACAAATGATCAAATAACGTGGTGGCTCTTACAAAGAAAACCCTTGGTTATTCAACACAATATATTTTAAGTATATATGCGTAAGGTGTACACACCGATACAATTACTGGGTCTATGGAGCGCCGACAGGTTCTGTAGCGCTGTACAATGGGTGAAGCAATGACAGGTCGACGTACACCTTGCATAAGCGGAGCGGGAGGAGTGAGGACCTGCTCAAGAGCTTACACTCTAATATACAAGGCGCACACATGCGGCTGGTCCCTAAGGCTGGCTGTTGCCATACAGACCCGTCTGATATCTGCTAGTGCTGCTGCCTGTGTCTCCATGTTCCCGCTCATTATTCGGGCTGCAATGGGATCACATGGGAATGGTTCCTCTGCATCTTCTGTTCTGTGCTTTACCCGGCAGGTGCCGGCGAACAAATGCTTCACAATTCAGTGCATTGAATGAAATTTCAGTGTCCTTTAGCGAGTGCACCCTGAGGTCCTGTAACTTGAGGTCCTGAGCTCCTGCACTCTGAGGTCCTGAGCTCCTGCACCCTGAGGTCCTGCACCCTGGGGTTCTGCACCCTGAGTTCCTGCACCCTGGGGTCCGGTACCCTGAGGTCCTGCACCCTGGGGTCCGGTACCCTGAGGTCCGGTACCCTGAGGTCCTGCACTGGACAGAGAAAAACTCTTATCCCTTCGTGTGAACAAGGGAGATAAGGTGCAGGAAACGTTTGAATACATAATTGTAGTAAACAGTTTCTATTGCTAAAATGCTTATTTTACTAGCGGTTTCGATAAGGGATACTGCAGCATAATACCCCATTATCAACCATTGTCTGATAACCTATTCATTAACAGGTCTATACATAGGACAAGGGGTCATCCATTTAGACTGGAAGAAAGAAAATTTAGCTTAAAGCATAGGAAGGGTTATTTTACGGTGAGAACAATAAAGCTGTGGAATTCTCTGCCTGTTGAGGTGGTTGGGTCAGAGTCTGTACAGACTTTTAAAAAACGACTGGATGACTTCCTGCAGACACAGAATATTAAGGGTTATAATATTTAATATGTGGGTAAAAGCTTCTTGATCCAAGGAGAATCTGACGCCATCTGGGGTCAAGAAGGAGTTTTTTCCCAGTAT
The DNA here is from genome assembly GCA_009667805.1 of Leptobrachium leishanense. Classification (NCBI taxonomy): domain Eukaryota; kingdom Metazoa; phylum Chordata; class Amphibia; order Anura; family Megophryidae; genus Leptobrachium; species Leptobrachium leishanense. The sequence goes on along the minus strand of CM019065.1, from coordinate 3,866,206 downwards.
GTTGCATATTTCAGACGGGGTTTTTTGCCTTCTTTTGGATCAACAGCAGTAGGTTATGTGGGAGAGGCTGAACCCGATGGACGCATGTCTTTTTTCAGCCTATATAACTATGTAACTATGTAACTATGTAACCCCTTAGGAACCGAGGGTCTTAAAAGTCAATGCATTTCCGACACAGTTTTGTCAATTTTTTATTTATTTCATTATAAGGGATTTTGCCGGGAGGGATGCATTGGGATTTCTCTGTTTTTTGGATGTGTCCTGGGTTCGGGGTGTGGAGGTTTTTTGCAGGTGGAAGCGGAACACAAATATACAGATTAATACGGCAGGTGGAGGTGTGGGTGGTATAGTTACTGTGTTGCATGTTTCCGGATGCATTCTGTGTGTGGGCACTGGGTTGCATGGTTGCGTGTGCATTCCATGTATGGTCACGGTGTTGCATGTTTGCAGGCTCATTCTGTATGTGGCCACTGAGTTGCAGGCTTGCGGGTGCATTCCGGGTATGGTCACTGTGTTGATTTTTGCGCGTGCATTCTGTGCGTGGTCACGGCGTTGCATGTTTGCAGATGCATTCAGTGTGTGGTCACTGTGTTGCATGTTTGCAGGCTCATTCTGTATGTGGCCACTGTGTTGCAGGTTTGCGTGTGCATTCCGGGTGTGGTCACGGTGTTGCATGTTTGCGTGTGCATTCTGTGTGGGGTCACTGTTGCATGTTTGCATGTGCATTCCGGGTATGGTCACTGTGTTGCATGTTTGCAGGCGCATTCTGTGTGGGGCCACTGTGTTGCATGTTCGCAAGTCCAGTCGGTGTGGTCATGGTGTTGCATGTTTGCAGGTGCAGTCAGTATATGGTCATTGGATAATGTTTGCAGGTGCATTCGGATATGGTCATTGGGTTGCATGTTGGCAGGTGCATTCTGTGTTGGGGTGTGCTGGTGGGGGGCTCTTGAGTGGCTTTGGACTGGGGGGGTTTGGTGGTGTTTGGAGGGTTGTTCCGTGGGAGCGGTGCTCTGTGGGTGGATGTGATTCGAGACACTTTCTCTTGGTCCTTAAGGGTTATTTGGTTCCAGGTGGGGTTTCCCTGCGGATTTGCCATTCCCAGGGCCCTGTCTAGCCAAAATTGGTAGAATGCCCCTCCCGAGCCCCCCCCCCCGGGCATAGGGGAGCCCGGTTTAATATCAATAGAAGGAAGTGGATGCAGCCGGTTCCCAATCGGGTGAAGGGCGGTCGTCATGGACACGCCACCCAGGGACCTGCGTTCGAGTGTGCGGAGGAGGGTGAGCATGGTGCGGGTGCCTGCTGTTTCTTCCCTGTCTTTAGGTGTGGAGTCTGGTGGAGTTGGTCGAGGGGACTGGGATGGAAGGACTTGGGGGGGTTTGGAAGGAACCACCCCCCCCGCGGACCAGGTAAGATGGCCGACGGAGGTCGCTCTCGAGGAGCCTGCGTGGAGGTCCTTCACTTCCGGGGGCCAGGGGGAGAGTGACGAGAGTGGCAGCGGCTGCCTCCAGGCCCCCTCCCACTCGTTGCAGGCATGCAGCATCTCGAGCGGCGCGTTCGGCCCGCCCGCAACATGGCGGCGCCCATCGTGCGGCTGGACATCGGAGGAGGATCATGTCGGCAGCAGTTGCAGGGTGCCCGGTGGCTGGGGACGTACCGGTACTGGTGCAGGGGATATCGGATGGCGTATTTCAATTCGGAATGGACGTTCTCAACGCTCAGCCGAGGAGTGTCTTGGAGGCAGGAGATGGAGGTCGGTGAAGGGTGCCGGTTACCAGTGGAGGTGCTATTCCTGGGCGACCATCGCTGGGATCACCTTTGGCTGTGATTCTGGGGCTCCGGGAGGATCCCCCTGCTGGCTGCACGTGAGTCGGATTTTGGGGGTGCAGCGTTTGGATCGCTCGGCCTTTCGGGGGTTAATGCGTCGGGTGGTGCTGGTGGTGTAACGACGGGGTTGCTAGAAACCCTGGTTGCTGCTTTTAGGCGCGGGCAGGATGGGTCGGAGGACGCGGCTAGGGGGAAGTCTTCGCTGAGTGTGGCGGGACACGTCGTTTCTGGGAGCGCGGTACCGGCGGCGGTTCTTGCGCCTAGCTCCGCTGCTGTTGGGGTTCCCGTGTCTGCGTGCACATCTGGGGCAGCGCCCGCGCCGGTTTTGGCACAGGTCGGGTCAGCAGGGGATTTCCGAGGCTGGCGCAGTTTTGGTTTCGGGGTCAGGGGGAATGACTGGGCCTGCAAGTTAATTGGGGTCTCAGCGATGGGTGCTGGGGAGGTGCCTCCCGTTGGGGTGCGGGCATCTCTTATGGGTCCGGCGAGTTGTCCCCAATGGGTTTGCGAGTCACTGCGGGTTACGGGAGAAGATTTGGAGAACGAATATGTGGATGTGCTTACACTACTTTCTGTGGATAGGGAGACGGTGGACCGTCCCTAACGGCCTGACCTGTTCATGGAAAAGTAGGAGAAGTTGAAGGAAACACTTCCTCCCACTTTTGGGAATGGGCGACAGGGTTTCTTGGCTTCTTGTGCTATCGGGTGCGAGCGATTCCCGAAGCGCAGGGTTGTATTGTTTGCGTATATCGATCTAATTTTAAGCGTTGTATTGCATCTTTGGGTTACGTCCCGAAGCGGTTCGCTCCGCATTCTTTTCGTATAGGCGCAGCGACAATGGCGGCGGAGGCAGGTGCGTCAGACGACAGGATTAGGCGTTTGGGTAGATGGCGATCGGATTGTTGTCATTCCTATGTGCGCCCTAACCTCTTATAATTACAGGTTCATCCCCGACAACCGTTTGGATCATCGGTCACTCGTATATACACTGGGCGGCCAAGCGGGCTGCACAACGGCCGCTTGGCAGGAACCTGGGTTTTCCAACGGACTTGGCTACGATTCGGTGGATTGGCATCAGAGGTTTGCGTTGGGCCCAGGTGGCTGGACAATGCAGGGTGTTGGCTAGACAAGCGGCTAGGGATGTGGTGTTAGTGGTACATGCAGGGGGAAACGATCTTGGGGTGGTCCGATCTGTAGACTTGGTTAGGAGGATGAAACGTGACTTAGCCAGTTGTTTCACCATTTTCCGGGGTTTATCACTGGTGTTTTCAGAGATAGTCTCTCGCCCCAGTTGGGAGGAATTTGCGGCTCCCAGGGCTCTGGACAAGGCTCGGAAGCGGGTTAACAAGGAGATCTCGAGGTTTGTGGGTGATCTGGGTGGAGTGTCAGTTAGACATACGGAGCTGGAGGGGGACAATAGGAATGTCATTAGAGGGGATGGGGTCCATCTCACGGATATTGGGTTGGATATTTTCCTGGTGGGTCTGCAGTCTGGTGTGGAGGAGGCGCTGTCTGCGGGGGGGCGCAGGGGCGGACGCTGAGGCGGCCCCTGGCGTTGGCGGTTTCCCTGGACAGCAGTGCTTAATGGAGGTTTTGAGCCGCCATCGGGTGAGGCCTGGGGGAGACGGACCTCGCTTGCGGGGATGAGCTCAATGGTTTGGTAATGCCTATTGCATGGAGCGATAGGGCAGTTTGAGTAAGCACTGCAAGGGATGGTTATATATATGGTTTAATAAAGCTGTGGCCCATGCACATTCCAACTGACATATACGTGTTTGTGTTTTATTCAGGTTATTGGGGTATGGGTTGGGAAGGGGTTATTGGGGTATGGGTTGGGAAGGTCTCAGGCTTAATCAGTCATGCACAGCCATCTCAGACGTTTGCATCCTTTATGTACGTGAACAGTTAAAGTGCCCGCTAGATGCGTCATTTCCAAATGTGTATTACGTTGTCAGAGGCAGAGAGGTTTGCGTGTGTGAGTGTCCAGGTGGGTGAGCAGATGAGATATAAATAGTATAAACATCTGGGCGGTCGCTCTGCCTTATTCATACGTCTAATATCAGATTTCCGTTGAGGCCAAAAGGTGGCAGGGATAACTGAGCCAAAATAAACAACGGCAGCAGGTCAGGAAAATGATGCACATTAACCCTTCTGGGAACTGTGGGAATTCTGTGAACATCAGCATTTATGTACTACCATATCACAGAGCTCCACAGCAATAACACTCACAGTAATGTGCACTGTGTATGAGTGTATCACAGAGCTCCACAGCAATAACACTCACAGTAATGTGCACTGTGTATGAGTGTATCACAGAGCTCCACAGCAATAACACTCACAGTAATGTGCACTGTGTATGAGCGTATCACAGAGCTCCGCAGCAATAACACTCACAGTAATGTGCAGTGTGTATGAGCGAATCTTAGAGCTACACAGCAATAAACCTCAGTAATGTGCAGTGTGTATGAGCGTATCACAGAGCTCCATAGCAATAAAACAGTAATGTGCGGTGTGTATGAGCGTATCACAGAGCTCCACAGCAATAACACTCACAGTAATGTGTGGTGTGTGTGAGTGTTATTGCTGTGGAGCTCTGTGATACGCTCATACACACTGCACATTACTGAGTTTTATTGCTGTGGAGCTCTGTGATAAGCTCACACACTGCACATTACTGTATCTTAGAGCTCCACAGCAATAAAACTCAGTAATGTGCACTGTGTATGAGCGTATCAAAGAGCTCCATAGCAATAACACCGTAATGTGCAGTGTGTATGAGCATATCACAGAGCTCCACAGCAATAAACCTCACAGTAATGTGCAGCATGTATGAGCGTATCACAGAGCTCCATAGCAATAATACAGTAATGTGCAGCGTGTATGAGCGTATCACAGAGCTCCATAGCAATAACACAGTAATGTGTGCTGTGTATGAGTGCATCACAGAGCTCCACAGCAATAAAACTCAGTAATGTGCAGTGTGTATGAGCGTATCACAGAGCTCCACAGCAATAAAACTCACAGTAATGTGCAGTGTGTATCACAGAGCTCCACAGCAATAAAACTTACAGTAATGTGGTGCATTGTATTTGAGTGCAGAGCCACCCCTAGCATTTGTGGGGCCCTGCGTGTGACAATTTTATGGGGCTCTTGACCACACCCCCATGTATATACTATATACCGATATATACATACTTCTGGGGGAGCCTCTAAAAAAACACGTGCGTGCCACAAATGTACGATGGCATGAGGGTATTATGCAGCAGTACACTCATTCACTGCATCACACATTGACACAGACTATCTCACAAAGACCCTGACTCTTGCACTCACACAGACCATGACCCACTCATACACACCCTGACTCATATACTCACACTGTGACCCACCCACTCGTCCCCACACACAAAACCTTTTCTACTCACACACCCTGGCCACTAGGTCCCTCCTGGCACTGTATATATTGAGCTCATTAAAGGCCCAATTCCAGTCGAACTGTTTTAACCCCAAGATCTTCGTGCTGCCTCATTTCTGGGGATGCTATCACCGTGCTTTCAGTGTACCCATCCTTAAGCTTTGGCTAAGGGCTAGATAAAGGCACGAAAGACTGCTGGTGGGAGAATGGGGGTCCGGCAAGGAAGGGACATTAACAGATGTGACCCAATCAGAGTACAGAGATCTGTTACAACACGTGTAATTGGCCTGTTGTGCAATGCTGTGCTGAGTACCCAGGTTTACTTGGCCTGTGGAGCTTCGATGGGTTGCGTTACTTGATGTATTCGGTCTGTGGGGCATTGGTGGAGGGAGTTCCTAGGTGCAATCAGTCTGTTGGGCCCAGAGGTTCTGTCTTCTCAGGTTTACTTCAGTGGGTTGAGTTACTTGATGTAATCGGTCTGTGGGGCATTGGTGGAGGGACTTCCTAGGTGTTATTGTTCTTCTGTGCATTGGTGGAGGGAGTTCCTAGGTGTAATCAGTCTGTTGGGCCCAGAGGTTCTGTCTTCTCAGGTTTACTTGGCCTGTTGAGCTACAGTGGGTTGTGTTCCCAGGATTAACCGGCCTGTTGGGCATTGGCGACCCGGAGGTCCTGGGGTTTACTTGGTTATCAGATTCTTGTTTGCGTATCTTTTATTGTGATTTCGGGATAGTTCGTGTGACGTAAGTCATTTTGAACTTGGGTTCATGGGCATGGAGGCATATTTGTAGGGTGCAGGACTCCTAATCAATAATAGCCCATTGTCTTATTGTGTGCAGAATGTTGGTATAATCTGTGATTATGCAAGAATACTATTGTCTATCTGTTATCTTGTTCACAGGATTAGCCGTCCAGCCGACCCTTGTCTCAGGAATGTGTTATCTGTTTCTATTTGAATAGATTGTATATCTGCCGACTGTAATCTGTTATCCTGATTACCATTGTCCTGCCTCATTAGAAATGTTACGTAATGTGATTTAATTGTCTGTCCCTAATCTAATTAAATTTTCACCTTCCAAGAAGTAAATGCTTGTCCAATTATCTGTTTCGGTCTGGTTGGGTCCCCCAGCAGTTTCTAGGAGGTGTTTGTGGATGTAAATGACCCATGTGACCATATAAAAAGCCATCTCTGGATCCGACTGCTCCCTCCAACTACTGCCCGTGTCCCTGCTCCCTTCTGCCTCCAAACTCCTCGAAAAGCTTGTGTATGCCCGTCTGATTGACTACCTCAACACCCACTTTCTCCTTGATGCTCTGCAATCTGGCTTTCGCTCAATGCACTCAACAGAAACAGCTCTTGCGAAACTGACCAATGACCTTGCAAATGCTAAATCTAATGGGTGCTACTCACTGCTGATCCTTCTTGACCTCTCTGCGGCCTTTGATACAGTTGACCACTCAATCCTCCTTCAAACTCTTAGTGATATAGGACTTCAAGGTACTGTTCTTTCATGGTTCCTTTCCTACCTGTCCCAACGATCGTTTAGTGTCTCACTTGCAGGAAGTACCTCCTCCCAGCAGCCTGTCTCTTTTGGGGGCCCCAAAGTTCAGGACTGGACCCTCTAGTTTTTTCAATCTACGTGGAGCCTCTATGTAAACCGATCAGCTCCTTTGGATTCCAGCACCACCTATACGCTGAAACACTCAAATATACCTCTCCTCCCCGATCTCTCTCCGGCTCTCCCGGATCGAGTCACTGACTGTCTCTCTGCCATCTCGAATTAGATCGAGTCACTGTCTCTATGCCATCTCGAATTGGAGGTCTTCCCGCTTCCTTAAGCTCAATCTTGCCAAGACTAAATTTTCATCATTCCTCCCTCCAAGAAAAACCCAATACCACCTATCTGTCTACGAGTAAATGGACGCTCATTAGCCCGACGCTTCAAGCTCGCTGCTGCGGTGTCACTTTCGATTCTAACCTAACGTTCTCTCCCCACATCCAGACAGTGACCAAATCCTGTTACTTTCAACTCAAGAACATCGGCAGTGTCCGCCCCTTTCTGACACAAGATACCTCAAAAGTGCTGGTTCATGCTCTTGTCATTTCACGACTTGATTACTGCAACTCGCTCCTTATTGGCCCCAACTCCCGTATTGCCCCTTTGCAATCTGTAATGAATGCAGGCGCCAGGCTTATTTTTCTCATGAGACGCACCTCGCATACCTCCCCCTCTGCCGGTCCCTCCATTGGCTTCCTGTACCTCCCCCTCTGCTGGTTCCTCCATTGGCTTCCTGTACCTCCCCACTCTGCCGGTCTCTGCATTGGCTTCCTGTACCTCCCCCCTCTGCCGGTCCCTCCATTGGCTTCCTGTACGTTCCAGGACACAGTTTAAAATACTGATGCTCACGTTCAAATCGCTCAATAATTCAACCGCTCCCTACATGTCTTTGTTACTCCGCAAGCACATCCCATCTAGACAAGCTCTCCAGTCAGCAGGTGATCTCCTCCTGTTATCTGTCTGCACGTGCACAGCGAACTCTCGCCTCCAAGACTTCTCATGGGCAGCTCCGGTCCTGTGGAATGACTTGCCCCACCCTATCAAACTCTCCCCTGATCTCCGGTCCTTCAAAAAATCCCACAAAACCCATCTCTTCAGATTATTGTACCACATCACTGATGCAACTCATCCCTCTGCTCACCTACTCACACATGATTGAAGCTGCTTCTATGGCCCCACCATTCCCGAAGCACTGGCACTAATGATCCTGCCGTCCAGTAAAACTCCCCTTGTCTTCCTCAACCCCCAATCCCTCTAGATTGTAGAAGGAATATAAGGAAACTTCAGCATCTGATGAAACCACCAACGAACCAGGAAGATATCCTAATAGAGGCACTTTCAGTTGCCAAGGTCCGAATCATGAGAAATCAAATCGATAGTATTGTAAAAATAAAACCTTTATTTCAAATAAAATATCGCTAATATAAAAGCCCGACGCGTTTCGTCTATTGTTAGACTTTTCCAAGGGCGCTATTATGCACAATGAATCAAAATAAAGTAACAAATCTATGTGTGTGTGTGTCCCTGATTAAAGCCAGTTCTATTCTGACCCTACATGCAGTCACGACTCATGGTTTGGGTAGCAGCTATATTCTGCTTGCTGTTCCAGCTCAGAGCTCGAGATCTACAGCCTCGGCTTATTTCTGGGGGACTCTAGCCAGGCTCTCTAAGGACCAGGATAAAGGCACCAGAGTCATGAGGAGAACACGGGGGTCCAGCATGGAAACAGCATTGGCAGATGTGACCGTGTTGGGGTACTGAGATGTGTTCCAGTCTGTTTCATATTTGTTGGTGATTTATGAGGAACACCATGCTTTGTCTGTCACCGGTGTAGTGTTTGGCCTCTGACTTCCACGGACACAAATCTTACATAATCTGTCAACAAGAAGTATGGCATTGATTCCTGAGGGACCCTGGGTTCTTTCTCCGGAGTCTGTTTCTGCACGTACAGAGCGGCTCTGAAACGAAAGCTATTTCCAGCCTGATCAGTGGTAGCCAAGCAGTCGGAGGTCATGCTGCTATACAGGTCTGATAGGTTTAATCTCTGGAGATGAGTCAGTGTCTCATCTCACGTATGCGCTCTCTGTCACATAGGGGGGGCAATCCAAAAGCTTCCTATAGGAAGATCTCCCTCTTCTTTCTTATGTGAACCAGCAGGACGTGGTGTCTGCTGCTTAGATGGCTCGAGCCTGGAGGAAAAGGCTCAGAAGCATCATGGTCTCATATACCTCACTGACGTTCTGCCTTGGAGGCCGAAAGGCATGTCGATCTATGCTGTAACTCTCTGTCCAGCATGAGTGACTGGCAGACAAGCCTCCTTTTCACCTGTGGACCATCATGACATCATTGTCTTCTGAAGAACGACCCGAGCAAGAGTAATGTCCAGATAGTGGCGACACGACTGACAACAATGGGGGAGACTCTCACCAGGGACGTGTGACACATGCTGAGCAAGGTTCCTGCAGACTCCATGACGGATTCTGCATTTTAGTAGACCTCTGCACCATGCGGACCATGCATGAACCTGGCCCAAGCCCGACTCAAACCTGATCCATCTCCAGCTGTTCAATTTATGTGACTATGGTTTATGAGACGTGAGGGCAGAAATGAAATGTTCTCCTCCTGGATTGTCACACAGAGAAGGTTACGGAGAGAGTCCAATACAATGGAAACCATCAAATCACTTTGCTGACCAGTGACCACCCACCATAGCTGCGCTTGTCCACCCATGCGTTAAGCCTGTAGACTCTCTCCTTGTGCATGTAATGCATCTGGAAGACGTGTGGACCGTGTGCTCGAAGGGACCGTGTGCTCACAGGGACCGTGTGCTCGCAGGGTCTGTGTATTCTCAGGGTCCGTGTGCTCGCAGGGTCCGTGTGGTCACAGGGACTGTGTATTCTCGGGGTCCGTGTGCTCGCAGGGTCCGTGTGCATGCATGGTCTGTGTACTCACAGGGTCTGTGTACTCCCAGGGTCCGTGTGCTAGCAGGGTCGGGTGTGTGCGTGCAAGGTCTGTGTACTCGCAGGGTCTGTGTACTCTCAGGGTCTGTGCACTTGCAGGGTCGTGTGTGTGCGTGCAAGGTCTGTGTACTCGCAGAGTCCGTGTGCGTGCATGGTCTGTGTACTGGCAGGGTCTGTGTACTCGCAGGGTCCGTGTGCGTGCATGGTCTGTGTACTGGCAGGGTCTGTGTACTCTCAGGCTCTGTGTACTCGCATGGTCGTGTGTGTGCGTGCAAGGTCTGTGTACTTGCAGGGTCCGTGTGCGTGCATGGTCTGTGTACTCGCATGGTCGTGTGTGTGCGTGCAAGGTCTGTGTACTCGCAGGGTCCGTGTCCGTGCATGGTCTGTGTACTTGCAGGGTCCGTTTGCGTGCATGGTCTGTGTGCTGGGAGCGCTGTAAGCACAGGATGAGTTGCAGCCATGTGCAGAGGGCACGGGGTCAGGAAGAGGAAATGCAGATGTTCAGTGACCGTTACTCAGCACATTGTGAGGATCAGGAGCGTCCACACACACATAACCTTGGACATACGATACCCTGCGCTCTGCATGCCAGGACGGGCAGCGCTCAAAATATCTACATGCCGGGGGTGCACAGAGACAGCGAGCGCCACAAACACGTTACTGTGTCTCGATATAAAGCGATCACACGTACATATGCACTGCGGCAGAGTATCTATACACTGACCACACATGCACACACTTACTGCATACACACTGACGCTACATACACACTGACACTTCATACACACTGACGCTACATACACACTGACGCTACATACACACTGACACTGCATACACACTGACGCTACATACACACTGACGCTACATACACACTGACACTGCATACACACTGACGCTACATACACACTGACACTACATACACACTGACGCTACATACACACTGACACTTCATACACACTGACGCTACATACACACTGACGCTACATACACACTGACACTGCATACACACTGACGCTACATACACACTGACACTGCATACACACTGACGCTACATACACACTGACGCTACATACACACTGACACTTCATACACACTGACGCTACATACACACTGACACTGCATACACACTGACGCTACATACACACTGACGCTACATACACACTGACACTGTATACACACTGACGCTACATACACACTGACGCTACATACACACTGACGCTACATACACACTGACACTTCATACACACTGACGCTACATACACACTGACGCTGCATACACACTGACGCACGCTACATACACACTGACGCTACATACACACTGACACTGCATACACACTGACGCTACATACACACTGACACTACATACACACTGACACTACATACACACTGACGCTACATACACACTGACACTTCATACACATTGACGCTACATACACACTGACGCTACATACACACTGACACTTCATACACACTGACGCTACATACACACTGACGCTACATACACACTGACACTTCATACACATTGACGCTACATACACACTGACGCTACATACACACTGACACTTCATACACACTGACGCTACATACACACTGACGCTACATACACACTGACACTTCATACACACTGACGCTACATACACTGACACTGCATACACACTGACGCTACATACACACTGACGCTACATACACACACTGACACTGCATACACACTGACGCTACATACACACTGACGCTACATACACACTGACACTTCATACACACTGACGCTACATACACACTGACACTGCATACACACTGACGCTACATACACACTGACGCTACATACACACTGACACTGCATACACACTGACGCTACATACACACTGACACTACATACACACTGACGCTACATACACACTGACACTTCATACACATTGACGCTACATACACACTGACGCTTCATACACATTGATGCTACATACACACTGACGCTACATACACACACTTCATTCACACTGACACTACATACACACTGACGCTACATACACACTGACGCTACATACACACTGACGCTTCATACACATTGATGCTACATACACACTGACGCTACATACGCACTGACACTTCATTCACACTGACACTTCATACACACTGACGCTACATACACACTGACACTGCATACAGACTGACACTTCATATACACTGACGCTACATACACACTGACGCTTCATACACACTGACGCTACATACACACTGATGCTTCATACACATTGATGCTACATACACACTGACGCTACATACACACTGACACTTCATTCACACTGACACTACATACACACTGACGCTACATACACACTGACACTTCATACACACTGATGCTACATACACACTGACGCTGCATACAGACTGACACTTCATACACACTGACGCTACATACACACTGACACTACATACACACTGACGCTACATACACACTGACGCTGCATACACACTGACGCTACATACACACTGACGCTACATACACACTGACACTGCATACACACTGACGCTACATACACACTGACGCTACATACACATTGACGCTACATACACACTGACGCTGCATACACACTGACGCTACATAAACACTGACGCTACATACACACTGAAGCTACATACACTGACGCTACATACACACTGACGCTACATACACACTGACGCTGCCTACACAGTGACGCTACATACACTGACACTACATACACACTGACGCTTCATACACACTGACACTGCATACACACTGACGCTACATACACACTGACGCTGCATACACACTGCGCTACATACACGCTGACGCTTCATACACACTGACACTGCATACACACTGACGCTGCATACACACTGACGCTGCATACACACTGACGCTGCATACACACTGACGCTACATACACTGACACTACATACACACTGACGCTTCATACACACTGATGCTACATACACTGACACTGCCTACACAGTGACGCTACATACACACTTACGCTACATACTCACTGACACTTCGACACACTGACACTTCATACACACTGACGCTACATACACACTGACGCTGCATAGGCTGTCATGGCCGAAACGTCACTGGCTATGGGCTGGTGATTCTCCAATGAATAAATAATTCACCAGGCTGTCTGGAGTCCTGCTCTGTTTTTTTTCGACTGCATACACACTGACGCACGCTACATACACACTGACGCACGCTATATACACATTGACGCTACATACACACTGATGCACGCTACATACACACTGACACTTCATACACACTGACGCTACATACAGACTGACACTTCATACACAGTGACACTACATACACACTGACGCTACATACACACTGACACTGCATACACACTGACGCTACATACACACTGACGCTACATACACACACTGATACACACTGACGCTACATACACTGACACTACATACACACTGACACTGCATACACACTGACGCTACATACACACTGACACTACATACACACTGACACTGCATACACACTGACGCTACACACTACATACACACTGACACTGCATACACACTGACGCTACATACACACTGACGCTACATACACACTGACACTTCATACACACTGACTGCTACATACACACTGACGCTACATACACGCTGACGCTTCATACACACTGACACTGCATACACACTGACGCTGCATACACACTGACGCTGCATACACACTGACGCTGCATACACACTGACGCTACATACACTGACACTACATACACACTGACGCTTCATACACACTGATGCTACATACACTGACACTGCCTACACAGTGACGCTACATACACTTACGCTACATACTCACTGACACTTCGACACACTGACACTTCATACACACTGACGCTACATACACACTGACGCTGCATAGGCTGTCATGGCCGAAACGTCACTGGCTATGGGCTGGTGATTCTCCAATGAATAAATAATTCACCAGGCTGTCTGGAGTCCTGCTCTGTTTTTTTTCGACTGCATACACACTGACGCACGCTACATACACACTGACGCACGCTATATACACATTGACGCTACATACACACTGATGCACGCTACATACACACTGACACTTCATACACACTGACGCTACATACAGACTGACACTTCATACACAGTGACACTACATACACACTGACGCTACATACACACTGACACTGCATACACACTGACGCTACATACACACTGACGCTACATACACACTGACACATCATACACACTGACGCTACATACACACTGACGCTACATACACACTGACACTTCATACACACTGACACTACATAAACACTGATGCTACATACACACTGACGCTACATACACACTGACACTACATAAACACTGATGCTACATACACACTGACGCTACATACAGACTGACACTTCATACACACTGACACTACATACACACTGATGCTACATACACACTGACACTTCATACACACTGACACTACATAAACACTGATGCTACATACACACTGACGCTACATACACACTGACACTTCATACACACTGACACTACATACACACTGATGCTACATACACACTGACACTTCATACACACTGACACTACATAAACACTGATGCTACATACACACTGACGCTACATACAGACTGACACTTCATACACAGTGACACTTCATACACACTGACGCTACATACACACTGACGCTACATACACACTGACACTACATAAACACTGACGCTACATACACACTGACGCTACATACACACTGACGCTACAAACACACTGACGCTACATACACACTGACACTTCATACACACTGACGCTACATACACACTGACGCTGCATACACACTGACACTGCATACACACTGACGCTACATACACACTGACGCAACATACACACTGACACTACATACACACTGACACTACATACACACTGACGCTACATACACACTGACACTTCATACACACTGACGCTACATACACACTGACGCTACATACACACTGACACTGCATACACACTGACGCTACATACACACTGACGCTGCATACACACTGACACTGCATACACACTGACGCTACATACAAACTGACGCTACATACACACTGACGCAACATACACACTGACGCTACATACACACTGACGCTACATACACACTGACGCTACATACACAGTGACACTTCATACACACTGACGCTACATACACATACACACTGACACTTCATACACACTGATGCTACATACACACTGACGCTACTTACACACTGACGCTACATACACACTGACGCTACATACACACTGACACTTCATACACACTGACACTTCATACACATTGACGCTACATACACACTGACACTTCATACACATTGACGCTACATACACACTGACACTTCATACACACTGACACTTCATACACATTGACGCTACATACACACTGACACTTCTTACACACTGATGCTATATACACACTGACATTTCATACACACTGACGCTACATACATACACACTGACGCTACATACATACACACTGACGCTACATACACACTGATGCTATATACACACTGACATTTCATACACACTGACGCTACATACATACACACTGACACTGCATACACACTGACGCTACATACACTGACACTGCATACATACACACTGACACTACATACATACTGCTCTGTATAGTGATAGTGAGCACACCGCTCTGTATAGTGATACTGAGTATACGCTGACAGTGAGCACGCCGCTCTGTATAGTGATACTGAGTATCTATACGCTGACAGTGAGCACGCCGCTCTGTATAGTGATACTGAGTATACGCTGACAGTGAGCACGCCGCTTTGTATAGTGATACTGAGTATATATACGCTGACAGTGAGCACGCCGCTCTGTATAGTGATACTGAGTATACGCTGACGGTGAGCACGCCGCTCTGTATAGTGATACTGAGTATATATACGCTGACAGTGAGCACGCCGCTCTATATAGTGATACTGAGTATCTATACGCTGACAGTGAGCACGCCGCTCTGTATAGTGATACTGAGTATACGCTGACGGTGAGCACGCCGCTCTGTATAGTGATACTGAGTATCTATACGCTGACAGTGAGCACGCCGCTCTGTATAGTGATACTGAGTATACGCTGACGGTGAGCACGCCGCTCTGTATAGTGATACTGAGTATACGCTGACAGTGAGCACGCCGCTCTGTATAGTGATACTGAGTATCTATACGCTGACAGTGAGCACGCCGCTCTGTATAGTGATACTGAGTATCTATACGCTGACAGTGAGCACGCCGCTCTGTATAGTGATACTGAGTATATATACGCTGACAGTGAGCACACCGCTCTGTATAGTGATACTGAGTATACGCTGACAGTGAGCACGCCGCTCTGTATAGTGATACTGAGTATACGCTGACAGTGAGCACGCCGCTCTGTATAGTGATACTGAGTATACGCTGACAGTGAGCACGCCGCTCTGTATAGTGATACTGAGTATACGCTGACAGTGAGCACGCCGCTCTGTATAGTGATACTGAGTATCTATACGCTGACAGTGAGCACGCCGCTCTGTATAGTGATCCTGAGTATCTATACGCTGACAGTGAGCACGCCGCTCTGTATAGCCATATTGAGTATCTATACGCTGACAGTGAGCACGCCGCTCTGTATAGCCATATTGAGTATCTATACGCTGACGGTGAGCACGCCGCTCTGTATAGTGATACTGAGTATACGCTGACGGTGAGCACGCCGCTCTGTATAGCTGTATTGAGTCACTCTGTATAGTGCTGCTGAGTAATGTGCGTGATGTGTTACAGAGTGATGCTCAGTAGCTGTCGGATCGGCCCCCAGGCACACTATCATTGCGTACATTAACTCTTCATGCTGTTGGCGATGGCGATGCGCTATGTCTGCACTTCCGCCGACTGCTTCCCGTTGCCTGGTAACATAACCCTGCCTGGGTTACACTGAAGGTTTGCGCATGTGAGCTGACAATCTACCCCTGCCTTGCCTGGCATAAACCCTTGACCCTGTCTGATCCCTGGATTCAGACCAGGAGGAAAGCGTGCGGTACCTACCAGTCACACCCATATCAGTTCTTCAGGGGGATCTGCATTTTCCATGGCATTGTACGGCAGATCCCATCACTCCCGCGAGAAAGTCAGACGTCCCATAACACAATAAATCCAGGTTTTATGGAGAGAAATCCAAGACGGCCAAAAAATTGTTAATTCCCTGAAAAGGAGGCGTGCGCTGGTTTAAATCCCGCGTGCGAGCGTCGGAGCAGCATGAAGCTGGTGTCCAGGGGGAGCGTGCACTGACCAGATGGGACAGACAGGAGAAGTTAATGTTTCACCCAGTGATTGCACAGGGAGCAGTGACTGCGGAGGACAATCCATATATCCCGGCCAGAGAGGAGGAAGAGGGGACTTCCTCAGGAAAGAGAAGGAGGCCGAAGAGCGAAATCCTGAAGGAAGGAGACGATGCTGATAGAATCACGTCAACATCAGCCGTGCTCCTTCATATAAACAATCTACACAGAGCACCAGACATGTCTTCTATTATCCTTTATAATGTTTCACCGCATTGTGGCGCGCGTGGGGAAAGACGCCGAGAGATTCATTTATTGGCCTTTCCAGACAGAATCTTCAGGATAATCTGATTCGCTGAAACACAGAAAAAAAACTCAGCTGAAAGACGTTTGATGCAAACGTTGACGTCCGGGACGGGCATTGAGACAAGACCCCATGACCATCAAAAGTCGCAGAACGGGCGCACATTCCAATCCCTGGATCTTAAGTGTTTCCATGTACTGTAATGTCAAAATATTACAACCAAAAACGCACAGGGATCATACACCAAGCAGCGCTGCGGTAGCTGAGGTCACTCTCGTTCAAAACGATGGTAAAGGTCGCTGCTGTTTGAATTCCGGTGCCCTTCAGCGAGAAGCAGAAACTCAACAGTGGCCGGTGAGATTCCCACAACAGCGGCACCACCGTTAGTATCCCGTGACCTGAGTGACCTGCGGCTGCTCTCATTCAGTGAGTTCTGCTGTTGTTTGTAACACCGGGGAATACGCTGCGGCAATGCCGTATGATCCATTAACCGCAAAAATTAATTATGGTGGAAACGATGCTGGACAACTTCGACTGTAACACCGCAGGAAACAATGCTGGACAGCTTCGACTTGAACAATGCGGGGAAACAATGTTGGACAACGACTGGAACACCGCGGGAAACAATGCTGGACAACTTCAACATCACGGGAAACAATGCTGTACAACTTCAACTGGAACACCGCGCAAAACAATGCTGGACAACTTCAACTGGAACACCACGGGAAACAATGCTGGTCACGTTCAACTGGAACACTGCGGGAAACAATGCTGCACAACGACTGGAACACCGTGGGAAACAATGCTGGACAACTTCAATTGGAACACTGCGGGAAAAAATGCTGGACAGCTTCAACTGGAATACCTCGGTAAACAGTGCTGGACAACTTCAACTGGAACACCACGGGAAACCATGGTGGACAACTTTGACTGGAACACTGCGGGAAACAATGCTGGACAGCTTCGACTGGAACACTGTGGGAAACAATGCTGGACAAACACTGGAACACCACGGGAAACAATGCTGGACAACAACTGTAACACCACGGGAAACAATGCTGGACAACTTCAACTGTAACACTGAGGGAAACAATGCTGGTCAAGGTCAACTGGAACAATGCGGGAACCAATACTGGACAACTTCAACTGGAACACTGTGGGAAACAATGCTGGACAACTTCAACTGGAACATAGTGGGAAACAATGCTGGACAACGACTGGAACACCGCGGTAAACAATGCTGGACAACTTCAACTGGAGCACTGCGGGAAACAATGCTGGACAGCTTTGACTGGAACCCCGCGGGAAACAATGCTGGACATCTTCGACTGGAACACTGCAGGGAAGGAGGGATTGGAAACACAAGAAAGGGGGTGGAGTATTTTTGTATGTAAATCAGGATTTAAAGCCACATAGTGCACACCTGGTAATGAGGGAAATGTGGAATCCATATGGGTAAATATTTCTTTGTGGAATAAACAGGGAAGTCAACTAATGGTTGGGTGGAGTAGAGGTAACATCACTGCTCTGCGTGGCGAGAGCCTGTGGAGACATGGGTTTGTTTCTGGCAAGAGCACCTCTCCAGTAAGTGTCCTTGGACAAGACACCTAAAGGTACATACTTGCAACTCAGGACATACTTGAAAATGAGAGAAATCTCAATGTATCCTTCCTGGTAAAATCCTTTCTCAAAAAACAAAAAACAAACACCTAATATAGATAATTATGGGGAAGAACAACTGTTAGAGCAAATTTGGAAGGCTGCACATCAGGGTAGCACTTTAATTATTGCAGATTTTAATTACCCGGACATTAATTGGGATAGTGGGACTAGTAATTCAGCGAAGGGAATCCGGTTTCTGAACCTGTTAAATGATACCTTCATGACACAACTGGTATAAACACCAACTAGAGAGGATAACTGTCTGGATCTGGATATAACACAAACAATGCAGATCTTTTCTCAAATATTCATGTAAGGGAACAGTGACCACAATATGGTGTCTTATGAAATAAACTCAAAAAAACACATTCATAGGGGGCGGCTAAAACATATAATTTTAAAAAGGCCAACTTCATTAAATAAAGCAAGCTCTCAATATCATTGACTGGCAGGAACTCTTTCATGGGAAAAACACAGAGGATAAGTGGAATATCTTTAACACTAGAAAAGTACACGTCGCAATATATTCCACTGGTTAATGAGTATAAAAGAAACAGACTGAAACCAATGTGGCTCAGTAGAAAGGTAACCAAGGAAATGAAAAATAAAAAGGCCGCATTTAAAGCTTTTAAACCTGATAAATCTGAGGCATCCTATAAAGCAGATAAGGCAGCCAATAAACATGTAAAGAAGCGATTAGATGGGCTTAACTAGAAAATGAAAAAGAAATAGCCAAAGAGAGCAAGACCAACCCTAAAAGATTCTTTAGGTACATAAATTCTAAAAAAACCAAGAGTGAAAATGTAGGTTCACGAAAATCGGAGTCAGGGGTATTGTTAACTGAAGATCAGGATAAGGCAAAAATTTTGAATGATTATTTTTCTTCAGTATTTATCAAAGAGAAACCTATAACAGGAGACATGAAGTTCATTGATAAAAACTTACTAATACAAAGTGACTGGTTGACTCAGGACAAGGTTTTGCAGCAATTAAACAAAGTGAATGTGAATAAAGCCCCAGGGTCGGATGGAATTTACTCACAAGTACTGAGGGAGCTATGTGTTGAAATATGTAAACCTCTGTTCTTAATCTTTCAAGATTCTTTTCTTTCAGGAATAGTACCAGAGGATTGGAGAAAAGCAGTTGTGGTCCCTATATTTAAGAAAGGTTTAAAATTTGTGCCTGGGAATTATAGACCTGTGAGCTTAACATCTGGGGCTGGGAAAGTATTTGAGGGGTTACTAAGGGATAATAAGGGATAATATTCAGGAATTTATTGGGAGGTATAATGTAATTAGCAAAAATCTGCATGGTTTTATGAAACACAGATCATGTCAGACTAACCTAATTACGTTCTATGAGGAAGTAAGTAGAATTATAGATCAGGGGGGTCACAGTGTGATAGTGTCAGTATAGGTCAGGGGGTCGCAGTGGATGTGATTTACTTGGATTTTGCCAAAGCTTTCGACACAGTTCCACATGAGGTTACTATTCAAATTAAGAAAAATTGGTCTAGATGAAAATACTTGTTCTTGGATAGAAAGATGGCTAAAATTTAGAGCACAGAGAGTGGTCATAAATGGTACATTTTCAAGATGGACATCAGTGGTATGTGGTGTCCCTCAGGGCTCTATTATAGGACCAATTCTACTCAATTTATTTTAAATGACTTTGAAAGAGGCATCAAAAGTCATATATTAGTGTTTGCAGATGACACAAAACTAGGAAAAGTAATACAATGTGAGTAGGATGTTACTTCGCTGCTGAGTTAGGGAAATCCAAGCAGGAGAAGGATTTGGGAATAATCATAGACTTCAAACTAAGTAACAATGTGCAATGTCAAACAGCAGCCGCCAAGGCCAGCAAAGTACTGGCATGCATTAAAAGGGGAGTTCACTCTCTCCATGAAAACATAATTTTGCCCCTGTATAAATCAATGGTCAGACGCACCTTGAATATGCCGTGTGATTTTGGGCACCTGTCTTAAGAAAGGATATTATAGGGCTAGAAAAAGTGCAGAGACGGGCAACTAAATTAATAAGGGGAATGGAAGGGTTAAGTTATGAGGAAAGACTAACAAGCTTAAACCTGTTTAGTTTAGAGAAACGGCGCCTTAGAGGGGATCTGATAACCTTATATAAATATATACGGGGCCATTATCAACCATTGTCTGATAACCTATTCATTAACAGGACTATACACAGGACACGGGGAAACCTATTCATTAACAGGACTATACACAGGACACGAGGAAACCTATTCATTAACAGGACTATATAAAGGACACGAGGAAACCTATTCATTAACAGGACTATACACAGGACACGAGGAAACCTATTCATTAACAGGACTATACACAGGACACGAGGAAACCTATTCATTAACAGGACTATACACAAGACACGAGGAAACCTATTCATTAACAGGACTATACACAGGACACGGGGAAACCTATTCATTAACAGGACTATACACAGGACACGAGGAAACCTATTCATTAACAGGACTAGGACTATACACAGGACACGGGGAAACCTATTCATTAACAGGACTATACACAGGACACGGGGAAACCTATTCATTAACAGGACTATACACAGGACACGAGGAAACCTATTCATTAACAGGACTATACACAGGACACGAGGAAACCTATTCATTAACAGGACTATACACAGGACACGAGGAAACCTATTCATTAACAGGACTATACACAGGACACGAGGAAACCTATTCATTAACAGGACTATACACAGGACACGGGGAAACCTATTCATTAACAGGACTATACACAGGACACGAGGAAACCTATTCATTAACAGGACTATACACAGGACACGAGGAAACCTATTCATTAACGGGACTATACACAGGACACGAGGATACCTATTCATTAACAGGACTATACACAGGACACGAGGAAACCTATTCATTAACGGGACTATACACAGGACACGGGGAAACCTATTCATTAACAGGACTATACACAGGACACGAGGAAACCTATTCATTAACAGGACTATACACAGGACACGGGGAAACCTATTCATTAACAGGACTATACACAGGACACGGGGAAACCTATTCATTAACAGGACTATACACAGGACACGGGGAAACCTATTCATTAACAGGACTATACACAGGACACGAGGAAACCTATTCATTAACAGGACTATACACAGGACACGAGGAAACCTATTCATTAACAGGACTATACACAGGACACGAGGAAACCTATTCATTAACAGGACTATACACAGGACACGAGGAAACCTATTCATTAACAGGACTATACACAGGACACGAGGAAACCTATTCATTAACAGGACTATACACAGGACACGGGGAAACCTATTCATTAACAGGACTATACACAGGACACAAGGAAACCTATTCATTAACAGGACTATACACAGGACACGGGGAAACCTATTCATTAACAGGACTATACACAGGACACGAGGAAACCTATTCATTAACAGGACTATACACAGGACACGGGGAAACCTATTCATTAACAGGACTATACACAGGACACGAGGAAACCTATTCATTAACAGGACTATACACAGGACACGGGGAAACCTATTCATTAACAGGACTATACACAGGACACGGGGAAACCTATTCATTAACAGGACTATACACAGGACACAAGGAAACCTATTCATTAACAGGACTATACACAGGACACGAGGAAACCTATTCATTAACAGGACTATACACAGGACACGGGGAAACCTATTCATTAACAGGAATATACACAGGACACGAGGTCACCCATTTACACTGGACCAAAGGAAATTCAGGCTAAAGAATAGGAAGGGTTATTTTACGGTGAGAACAATAAAGCTGTGGAATTCTCTGCCTGTTGAGGTGGTTGGGTCAGAGACTGTACAGACTTTTAAGCAGCGACTGGATGACTTCCTGCAGACACAGAATATTAAGGGTTATAATATTTAATATGTGGGTAAAAGCTTCTTGATCCAAGGAGAATCTGACGCCATCTGGGGGCAAGAAGGAATGTTTATCAGTATGTTGCATATTGGCGAACGCTTCAGACTGGGGGTTTTTGCCTTCTTTTGGATCAACAGCAGCAGTAGGTGATGTGTGAGAGGCTGAACCCGATGGACGCATGTCTTTTTTCAGCCTATGTAACTATGTAACAATGCTGGACATCTTCGACTGGAACACCGTGGGAAACAATGCAGAGCAATTTTGGCAGACACTTCGGGGGAAAGTGTGAAATATTGAATTCACGTGGTCGCGTGGTACCTGGTCTGTCACCATTTGCTGACATGAAGTCACCGACACCGTCCTGTCAGTGGATGTCACAGCCCAGGATTAAGTGAATCAGATATTTGTTCGCCACCTAATGCAGCATTTACAGTGTTAAAAAGCAAAGGAATCCCAATATCCAAACAGTAATGTGCAATTCAGTCTAATCCTCTCATACACTCACAGCTATCACACACTGATAAGATTCTGCGCTCACTGCCAGATAACACACACACCTCCACTGCATTCCATCCACTGATTTCTCCAAAAAAGAAAAATAAATGTTTAAGCAAACTCTGCCAGAGCTTAATTCCAAAAAATGTGCCCTGACCCTAAAACAAACCCCAACCCTAGAAATAACCCAAATACAAAATCAAACCCTAAAACAAACCCTAAAAAAACTAACCTTAAGACAAACCCAACCCTAAAACTTACCCTAAAAAAACACTAACCCTAAAACAAACCCAACCCTAAAAATAACCGTAATACTAAAACAAACCCAACCCTAAAAATTACCCTAATACAAAAACAAACCCAACCCTAAAAACTGCCCTAAAACCCAACCCTAAAAATTACCCTAATACAAAAACAAACCCAACCCTAAAAACTGCCCTAAACCCCAACCCTAAAAATTACCCTATACAAAAACAAACCCTAAAACAAACCCAACCCTAAAAGTTACCCTAATACAAAAACAAACCCAACCCTAAAAACTACCCTAAACCCCAACCCTAAAAATTACCCTAATACAAAAACAAACCCAACCCTAAAAATTACCCTAATACAAAAACAAACCCAACCCTAAAAACTACCCTAAACCCCAACCCTAAAAATTACCCTAATACAAAAACAAACCCTGAAACAAACCCAACCCTAAAAATTACCCTAATACAAACCTTAAAACAAACCCAACCCTAAAAATTACCCTAAACCCCAACCCTAAAAATTACCCTAATACAAAAACAAACCCAACCCTAAAAATTACCCTAATACAAAAACAAACCCAACCCTAAAAATTACCCTAATACAAAAACAAACCCAACCCTAAAAACTACCCTAATACAAAAACAAACCCAACCCTAAAAATCACCCTAATACAAAAACAAACCCTAAAACAAACCCAACCCTAAAAATTACCCTAATACAAAAACAAACCCAACCCTAAAAACTACCCTAATACAAAAACAAACCCAACCCTAAAGATTACCCTAAACCCCAACCCTAAAAATTACCCTAATACAAAAACAAACCCTAAAACAAACCCAACCCTAAAAATTACCCTAATACAAAAACAAACCCAACCCTAAAAATTACCCTAATACAAAAACAAACCCAACCCTAAAAACTAACCTAAACCCCAACCCTAAAAATTACCCTAATACAAAAACAAACCCTAAAACAAACCCAACCCTAAAAATTACCCTAATACAAACCTTAAAACAAACCCAACCTTAAAAATTACCCTAAACCCCAACCCTAAAAATTACCCTAATACAAAAACAAACCCAACCCTAAAAATTACCCTAATACAAAAACAAACCCTAAAACAAACCCAACCCTAAAAATTACCCGAATACAAAAACAAACCCAACCCTAAAAATCACCCTAATACAAAAACAAACCCAACCCTAAAAATTACCCTAATACAAAAACAAACCCAACCCTAAAAATCACCCAAATACAAAAACAAACCCAACCCTCAAAATTACCCTAATACAAAAACAAACCCAACCCTAAAAACTACCCTAATACAAAAACAAACCCTAAAACAAACCCAACCCTAAAAATTACCCTAATACAAAAACAAACCCAACCCTAAAAATTACCCTAAACCCCAACCCTAAAAATTACCCTAATACAAAAACAAACCCAACCCTAAAAATTACCCTAAACCCCAACCCTAAAAATTACCCTAATACAAAAACAAACCCTAAAACAAACCCAACCCTAAAAATTACCCTAATACAAAAACAAACCCAACCCTAAAAACTACCCTAATACAAAAACAAACCCTAAAACAAACCCAACCCTAAAAAATACCCTAATACAAAAACAAACCCAACCCTAAAATTACCCTAATACAAAAACAAACCAACCCTAAAAACTACCCTAATACAAAAACAACCCTAAACAAAACCCAACCCTAAAAAATTACCTAATACAAAACACCCAACCCTAAAAATTACCCTAATACAAAAACAAACCCAACCCTAAAAACTACCCTAAACCCCAACCCTAAAAATTACCCTAATACAAAACAAACCCTAAAACAAACCCAACCCTAAAAATTACCCTAATAAAAAAAACAACCCTAAAAATCACCAATCAAAACAAACCCTAAAACAAACCCAACCCTAAAAATTACCCTAATACAAACCTTAAAACAAACCCAACCCTAAAAATTACCCTAAACCCCAACCCTAAAAATTACCCTAATACAAAAACAAACCCAACCCTAAAAATCACCCTAATGCAAAAACAAACCCAACCCTAAAAATTACCCTAATACAAAAACAAACCCAACCCTAAAAACTACCCTAATACAAAAACAAACCCTAAAACAAACCCAGCCCTAAAAAATACCCTAATACAAAAACAAACCCAACCCTAAAAACTACCATAAACCCCAACCCTAAAAATTACCCTAAACCCCAACCCTAAAAATTACCCTAATACAAAAACAAACCCTAAAACAAACCCAACCCTATAAATTACCCTAATACAAAAACAAACCCAACCCTAAAAATCACACTAATACAAAAACAAACCCTAAAACAAACCCAACCCTAAAAATTACCCTAATACAAAAACAAACCCTGAAACAAACCCAACCCTAAAAATTACCCTAATACAAAAACAAACCCTAAAACAAACCCAACCCTATAAATTACCCTAATACAAAAACAAACCCAACCCTAAAAATCACACTAATACAAAAACAAACCCTAAAACAAACCCAACCCTAAAAATTACCCTAATACAAAAACAAACCCTGAAACAAACCCAACCCTAAAAATTACCCTAAACCCCAACCCTAAAAATTACCCTAATACAAAAACAAACCCAACCCTAAAAATTACCCTAATACAAAAACAAACCCAACCCTAAAAATCATTCTAATACAAAAACAAACCCAACCCTAAAAATGACCCTAATACAAAAACAAACCCAACCCTAAAAATCACCCTAATACAAAAACAAACCCAACCCTAAAAATTACCCTAATACAAAAACAAACCCAACCCTAAAAACTACCCTAATACAAAAACAAACCCTAAAACAAACCCAACCCTAAAAATTACCCTAATACAAAAACAAACCCTAAAACAAACCCAGCCCTAAAAAATACCCTAATACAAAAACAAACCCAAATCTAAAAACTACCCTAAACCCCAACCCTAAAAATTACCCTAATACAAAAACAAACCCTAAAACAAACCCAACCCTAAAAATTACCCTAATACAAAAACAAACCCAACCCTAAAAATTACCCTAATACAAAAACAAACCCAACCCTAAAAACTACCCTAATATAAACCCTAAAACAAACCCAACCCTAAAAATTACCCTAATACAAACCTTAAGACAAACCCAACCCTAAAAATTACCCTAAACCCCAACCCTAAAAATTACCCTAATACAAAAACAAACCCAACCCTAAAAATCACCCTAATACAAAAACAAACCCTAAAACAAACCTAACCCTAAAAATTACCCTAATACAAAAACAAACCCAACCCTAAAAATCACCCTAATACATAAACAAACCCTAAAACAAACCCAACCCTAAAAATTACCCTAATACAAAAACAAACCCAACCCTAAAAATTACCCTAACACAAAAACAAACCCAACCCTAAAAATCACCCTAATACAAAAACAAACCCTAAAACAAACCCATCCCTAAAAATTACCCTAATACAAAAACAAACCCAACCCTAAAAACTACCCTGAACCCAACCCTAAAAACTACCCTAATACAAAAACAAACCCTAAAACAAACCCAACCCTAAAAATTACCTTAATACAAACCTTAAAACAAACCCAACCCTAAAAATTACCCTAAACCCCAACCCTAAAAATTACCCTAATACAAAAACAAACCCAACCCTAAAAATCACCCTAATACAAAAACAAACCCTAAAACAAACACAAACCTAAAAATTACCCTAATACAAAAACAAACCCAACCCTAAAAATTACCCTAACACAAAAACAAACCCAACGCTAAAAATCACCCTAATACAAAAACAAACCCTAAAACAAACCCAACCCTAAAAATTACCCTAATACAAAAACAAACCCAACCCTAAAAACTACCCTAATACAAAAACAAACCCTAAAACAAACCCAACCCTAAAAAATACCCTAATACAAAAACAAACCCAACCCTAAAAATTACCCTAATACAAAAACAAACCCAACCCTAAAAACTACCCTAATACAAAAACAAACCCTAAAACAAACCCAACCCTAAAAATTACCCTAATACAAAAACAAACCCAAGCCTAAAAATTACCCTAATACAAAAACAAACCCAACCCTAAAAGCTACCCTAAACCCCAACCCTAAAAATTACCCTAATACAAAAACAAACCCTGAAACAAACCCAACCCTAAAAATTACCCTAATACAAAAACAAACCCAACTCTAAAAACTACCCTAATACAAACCCTAAAAGAAACCCAACCCTAAAAATTACCCTAATACAAACCTTAAAACAAACCCAACCCTAAAAATTACCCTAAACCCCAACCCTAAAAATTACCCTAATACAAAAACAAACCCAACCCTAAAAACTACCCTAATACAAAAACAAACCCTAAAACAAACCCAACCCTAAAAATTACCCTGAACCCAACCCAAAAAATTACCCTAATACAAAAACAAACCCAACCCTAAAAACTACCCTGAACCCAACCCAAAAAATTACCCTAATACAAAAACAAACCCTAAAACAAACCCAACCCTAAAAATTACCCTAATACAAAAACAAACCCAACCCTAAAAAACTACCCTGAACCCAACCTAAAAATTACCCTAATACAAAACAAACCTAAAACAAACCCAACCCTAAAAATTACCCTAATACAAAAACAAACCCTAAAACAAACCCAACCCTAAAAATTACCCTAATACAAAAACAAACCCAACCCTAAAAACTGCCCTAAACCCCAACCCTAAAAATTACCCTATACAAAAACAAACCCTAAAACAAACCCAACCCTAAAAGTTACCCTAATACAAAAACAAACCCAACCCTAAAAACTACCCTAAACCCCAACCCTAAAAATTACCCTAATACAAAAACAAACCCAACCCTAAAAATTACCCTAATACAAAAACAAACCCAACCCTAAAAACTACCCTAAACCCCAACCCTAAAAATTACCCTAATACAAAAACAAACCCTGAAACAAACCCAACCCTAAAAATTACCCTAATACAAACCTTAAAACAAACCCAACCCTAAAAATTACCCTAAACCCCAACCCTAAAAATTACCCTAATACAAAAACAAGCCCAACCCTAAAAATTACCCTAATACAAAAACAAACCCAACCCTAAAAACTACCCTAATACAAAAACAAACCCAACCCTAAAAATTACCCTAATACAAAAACAAACCCAACCCTAAAAACTACCCTAATACAAAAACAAACCCAACCCTAAAAATCACCCTAATACAAAAACAAACCCAACCCTAAAAATTACCCTAATACAAAAACAAACCCAACCCTAAAAATCACCCAAATACAAAAACAAACCCTAAAACAAACCCAACCCTAAAAATTACCCTAATACAAAAACAAACCCAACCCTAAAAACTACCCTAATACAAAAACAAACCCAACCCTAAAGATTACCCTAAACCCCAACCCTAAAAATTACCCTAATACAAAAACAAACCCTAAAACAAACCCAACCCTAAAAATTACCCTAATACAAAAACAAACCCAACCCTAAAAATTACCCTAATACAAAAACAAACCCAACCCTAAAAACTAACCTAAACCCCAACCCTAAAAATTACCCTAATACAAAAACAAACCCTAAAACAAACCCAACCCTAAAAATTACCCTAATACAAACCTTAAAACAAACCCAACCTTAAAAATTACCCTAAACCCCAACCCTAAAAATTACCCTAATACAAAAACAAACCCAACCCTAAAAATTACCCTAATACAAAAACAAACCCTAAAACAAACCCAACCCTAAAAATTACCCGAATACAAAAACAAACCCAACCCTAAAAATCACCCTAATACAAAAACAAACCCAACCCTAAAAATTACCCTAATACAAAAACAAACCCAACCCTAAAAATCACCCAAATACAAAAACAAACCCAACCCTCAAAATTACCCTAATACAAAAACAAACCCAACCCTAAAAACTACCCTAATACAAAAACAAACCCTAAAACAAACCCAACCCTAAAAATTACCCTAATACAAAAACAAACCCAACCCTAAAAATTACCCTAAACCCCAACCCTAAAAATTACCCTAATACAAAAACAAACCCAACCCTAAAAATTACCCTAAGCCCCAACCCTAAAAATTACCCTAATACAAAAACAAACCCTAAAACAAACCCAACCCTAAAAATTACCCTAATACAAAAACAAACCCAACCCTAAAAATTACCCTAATACAAAAACAAACCCAACCCTAAAAACTACCCTAAACCCCAACCCTAAAAATTACCCTAATACAAAAACAAACCCTAAAACAAACCCAACCCTAAAAATTACCCTAATACAAAAACAAACCCAACCCTAAAAATCACCCTAATACAAAAACAAACCCTAAAACAAACCCAACCCTAAAAATTACCCTAATACAAAAACAAACCCTGAAACAAACCCAACCCTAAAAATTACCCTAATACAAACCTTAAAACAAACCCAACCCTAAAAATTACCCTAAACCCCAACCCTAAAAATTACCCAATAACAAAAAACAAAACCCAACCCTAAATCATCCCTAATGCAAAAACAAACCCAACCCTAAAAAATTACCCTAATACAAAAAACAAAACCCAACCCTAAAAACTACCCTAATACAAAACAAACCCTAAAAAAACCCAGCCCTAAAAAATACCCTAATACAAAAACAACCCAACCCAAAAACTACCAAAAACCCCAACCCTAAAAAATTACCCTAAACCCCAACCCTAAAAATTACCCTAATACAAAAACAAACCCTAAAACAAACCCACCCCTATAAATTACCCTAACAAAAACAAACCCAACCCTAAAAATCACACTAAATACAAAAACAAACCCTAAAACAAACCAACCCTAAAAATACCCTAATAATACAAAAACAAACCCTGAAAACAAACCCAACCCTAAAAATTACCCTAAACCCAACCCTAAAAATTACCCTAATACAAAAACAAACCCAACCCTAAAAATTACCCTAATACAAAAACAAACCCAACCCTAAAAATCATTCTAATACAAAAACAAACCCAACCCTAAAAATGACCCTAATACAAAAACAAACCCAACCCTAAAAATCACCCTAATACAAAAACAAACCCAACCCTAAAAATTACCCTAATACAAAAACAAACCCAACCCTAAAAACTACCCTAATACAAAAACAAACCCTAAAACAAACCCAACCCTAAAAATTACCCTAATACAAAAACAAACCCTAAAACAAACCCAGCCCTAAAAAATACCCTAATACAAAAACAAACCCAAATCTAAAAACTACCCTAAACCCCAACCCTAAAAATTACCCTAATACAAAAACAAACCCTAAAACAAACCCAACCCTAAAAATTACCCTAATACAAAAACAAACCCAACCCTAAAAATTACCTAATACAAAAACAAACCCAACCCTAAAAACTACCCTAATAAAACCCTAAAACAAACCCAACCCTAAAAATTACCCTAATACAAACCTTAAGACAAACCCAACCCTAAAAATTACCCTAAACCCCAACCCTAAAAATTACCCTAATACAAAACAAACCCAAACCCTAAAAATCACCCTAATACAAAAACAAACCCTAAAACAAACCTAACCCTAAAAAATTACCCTAATACAAAAACAAACCCAACCCTAAAATCACCCTAATACATAAACAAACCCTAAACAAACCCAACCCTAAAAATTACCCTAATACAAAAACAAACCCAACCCTAAAAATTACCCTAACACAAAAACAAACCCAACCCTAAAAATCACCCTAATACAAAAACAAACCCTAAAACAAACCATCCCTAAAAAATTACCCTAATACAAAAACAAACCCAACCCTAAAAACTACCCTGAACCCAACCCTAAAAACTACCCTAATACAAAAACAAACCCTAAAACAAACCCAACCCTAAAAATTACCTTAATACAAACCTTAAAACAAACCCAACCCTAAAAAATTACCCTAACCCCAACCCTAAAATTACCCTAATACAAAAACAAACCCTAAAACAAACCAACCCTAAAAATTACCCTAATACAAAAACAAACCCAACCCTAAAAACTACCCTAATACAAAAACAAACCCTAAAACAAACCCAACCCTAAAAATACCCTAATACAAAAACAAACCCAACCCTAAAAATTACCCTAATACAAAAACAAACCCAACCCTAAAAACTACCCTAATACAAAAACAAACCCTAAAACAAACCCAACCCTAAAAATTACCCTAATACAAAAACAAACCCAAGCCTAAAAATTACCCTAATACAAAAACAAACCCAACCCTAAAAGCTACCCTAAACCCCAACCCTAAAAATTACCCTAATACAAAAACAAACCCTGAAACAAACCCAACCCTAAAAATTACCCTAATACAAAAACAAACCCAACTCTAAAAACTACCCTAATACAAACCCTAAAAGAAACCCAACCCTAAAAATTACCCTAATACAAACCTTAAAACAAACCCAACCCTAAAAATTACCCTAAACCCCAACCCTAAAAATTACCCTAATACAAAAACAAACCCAACCCTAAAAACTACCCTAATACAAAAACAAACCCTAAAACAAACCCAACCCTAAAAATTACCCTGAACCCAACCCAAAAAATTACCCTAATACAAAAACAAACCCAACCCTAAAAACTACCCTGAACCCAACCCAAAAAATTACCCTAATACAAAAACAAACCCTAAAACAAACCCAACCCTAAAAATTACCCTAATACAAAAACAAACCCAACCCTAAAAACTACCCTGAACCCAACCCTAAAAATTACCCTAATACAAAAACAAACCCTAAAACAAACCCAACCCTAAAAATTACCCTAATACAAAAACAAACCCTAAAACAAACCCAACCCTAAAAATTACCCTAATACAAAAACAAACCCAACCCTAAAAACTACCCTGAACCCAACCCTAAAAATTACCCTAATACAAAAACAAACCCTAAAACAAACCCAACCCTAAAAATTACCCTAATACAAAAACAAACCCTAAAACAAACCCAACCCTAAAAATTACCCTAATACAAAAACTAACCCTATAACAAACGCAACCCTAAAAACTACCCTAAACCAACCCTAAAAATTACCCTAATACAAAAACAAACCCTATAACAAACCCAACCCTAAAAATTACCCTAATACAAAAACAAACCCAACCCAAAAAACTACCCTAAACCCGAACCCTAAAAATTACCCTAATACAAAAACAAACCCTAAAACAAACCCAACCCTAAAAATTACCCTAATTCAAAAACAAACCCAACCCTAAAAACTACCCTAAACCCCAACCCTAAAAATTATCCTAATACAAAAACAAACCCCAATAACAAACCCTAAAAATTACCCTAAACCCAACCCTAAAAATTACCCTAATACAAAAACAAACCCTGAAACAAACCCAACCCTAAAAAATTACCCTAATACAAAAACAAACCCAACCCTAAAAACTACCAATAACCCAACCCTAAAAATTACCCTAATAACAAACAAACCACCCAAAAATCACCCTAATACAAAAACAAACCCTGAACAAACCAACCCTAAAAATTACCTAAAACAAAAACAAACCCAACCCTAAAAACTGCCCTAAACCCCAACCCTAAAAATTACCCTAATACAAAAACAAACCCTAAAAAAACCTAACCCTAAAAATTACCCTAATACAAAAACTAACCCTAAACCTCAACCCTAAAAATAACCCTAATACAAACCCTAAGACAAACCCAACCCTAAAAAACCCTAATACAAAACAAACCCTAAAACTAGCGACCTCCTAACCGCTAAAAAACAAGGCCACTATTCTATGCTCATCCTGCTTGACCTCTCTGCTGCTTTTGACACTGCCGTCAACCACCCCCTCCTTCTACAGACTCTCAGCTCTTTCGGTCTCTATGACACATAAGTTACAAAAATTTGAAAACACAGGGACAAGAAATAGAATAAAATGTTCAGCCGAAAAAAGGGGGTAACCCATAGCATCACAGTCAGAGAGAAAAAAAAGAAGAGATTGTATGCTGAACATTGGCATTAAGTTTATAGTAAATTTTATTAATTGCCCATTGGCATCCAAAAATATGAAACTAAACGATTAAAACCACATAAAAAGAGAATGAAAAGATGGCAATTGCTGGAGTAGTCAGCCCTCAGTAAATGCACTGAGTAGTAGAGATGTGCATTCGTTTCGGAAAAAATCCAAATTTGTAACGAAATTTGATAATTCGTAGTTCGTAAGTACTTCCAATTAACAAATCAACACGATACAAATTCGAAACGAAACAAAATGGTATATAACGAATTTATTTCATTTTACACTGTGTCATCATCATAAAAGAAAAAGTTGAATAATTGATATCAACTATCGAGTTTGAAATGAACTATCAAACATACTTGAAAACGAGAGAAATCTCAATGTATCCTTCCTGGTAAAATACTTTATAAATAAATAAATTGATATCAACTATCGAATTGATCTTAACTTAAAATACAAGTAATAGTCAGCAAAGGACTTTATGAAACAAATTAATTTTTTTTTCCACTGTTTAATTTGACTCATACTAAATCTGTGACACAGATTAACATTTAACCCTACCTTTTCTTTTAAACAGCAAAATTTGATTAACTGGGGTTTTATTTAGTGAACCAAAATTCAAATTGATATCAACTATCGAATTGATATATGAAATTCGAATCGATACGAAATCAATACGAAAAACAAGACGAAATGAAATACGAAACGAAATTAGTTTACGAAATTCTGAAAACGAAATTATTTAAAAACGTAACAAAACAAAACCAAACAAAACAAATTTTTCAGCCATGCACATCCCTACTGAGTAGTGAGATAAGACAGGGTGAGGTGTTTATAAAGCCAATATTGAAGAAAGCCCAATAAAGAGGGTTTAGGGGGGCTGAGTCAAACCCCAAAATCCACAAGTGGCCAAATTCAAGTAATAAAGACAGCAAAAGCTGTTCCATGCCAGAATTATGCCTATATACCGATGTACGACAGTAAGTTGCCAAATTGGCGTCAACAGAACATCAGGGCAAAGGGATAATGGCCAGGGATATAATGGCACAAAAAGGACCCTACCGCGCCCTCATTGAATAGGGGCAAAACACACTAAGAAACAGCCGGCAAAAACCACAATGAAAACATTAACTGATAAAAAAAACTCTGCCACCTTGACGCGTTTTGCTGCTTGTGGGCTGCAGCTTTATCAAGAGATGACTCCCCCTTGCCCGGTCTGCCACTCTTATACCCAATAGAAGCTTTATTAAGTTCAATTAGAATCAGCTGTGCAAGTCTGACGTATACACGTTCTGTAGCTACATGTCCGGCATTACTAGTTAACAATATTGGCTTTATAAACACCTCGCCCTGTGAGTGTGTATATTATCTCATTACTCAGTGTATTTACTGAGGGCTGACTACTCCAGCAATTGCCATCTTTTCATTCTCTTTTTATGTGGTTTTAATCGTTTAGTTTCATATTTTTGGATGCCAATGGGTAATTAATAAAATTTTATTATAAACTGAATGCCAATGTTCAGCATACAATCTCTTCTTTTTTTTGTCTTTGTGACCTTGTGCTCTCTTGGGTTGCCTCCTATCTGTCTAACAGGTCCTTCTCTTTGTCATTTGCTGGTAACTCCTCCTCTTCATTGCCTTTATCAGTTGGTGTACCCCAAGACTCTGTTCTAGGTCCTCTGCTCTTCTGTATCTACACCTCCCTGGGAAAAATCATTAATAGTTTTGGCTTTAATTACCACCTCTATGCTGATGATACTCAGATCCACCCCTGATCTCTCTCCTTCTGTCCTTTCCAAAGTCAGCGACTGTTTATCTGGCATCTCCTCCTGGATGGCCTCTCACCACCTAAAGATTAACATGTCTAAGACTGAGCTCCTACCAATTCCTCCCTCTAATGCCTTCCCACCTCCTGACTTCTCCATCATGGTTGATGGTATCACTATCTCCCCATCTAACCAAGTTCGCTGTCTCAGAGTTACACTGGACTCGACTCTTTCCTTCATCCCCCATATCTAGTTTCTTTCCTCCTCCTGCTGCTATCAACTAGCAACTACGTAATATTTCCAGAATTCGTCTATTTCTTACCGCTGA
Source organism: Leptobrachium leishanense (assembly GCA_009667805.1). Lineage (NCBI taxonomy): Eukaryota > Metazoa > Chordata > Amphibia > Anura > Megophryidae > Leptobrachium > Leptobrachium leishanense. The sequence goes on along the minus strand of CM019065.1, from coordinate 3,830,325 downwards.
CACCACAAAGCAACTCATCCACGCCCTTGTAATCTCCCAACTTGACTATTGTAATAATATTTTAGCTGGTCTCCCTCTCTCCCGCCTCACCCCCCGGCTCCCCATCCACCTCACCCGCTGCTCTGTCTCTGCCGCTCCCCTCTGCGAGTCCCTTCACTGGATCCCCATCCACCTCACCCGCCGCTCTGTCACTGCCACTCCCCATCCACCTCACCCGCCGCTCTGTCTCTGCTGCTCCCCTCTGTGAGTCCCTTCAATGGCTCCCCATCTACCTCACCCGCCACTCTGTCTCTGCCGCTGCCCTCTGCGAGTCCCTTCACTGGCTCCCCATCCACCTCACCCGCTGCTCTGTTTGTGCCGGTCCCCTCTGCGAGTCCCTTCACTGGCTCCCCATCCACCTCACCCGCTGCTCTGTCTCTGCCACTCCCCTCTGCCAGTCCCTTCACTGGCTCCCCATCCACCTCACCCACCGCTCTGTCTCTGCCGCTCACCTCTGCCAGTCCCTTCACTGGCTCCCCATTCACCTCACCTGCCGCTCTGTCTCTGCTGCTCCTCTCTGCGAGTCCCTTCACTGGCTCCCCATCCACCTCACCCGCCGCTCTGTCTGTGCAGCTCCTCTCTGCGAGTCCCTTCACTGGCTCCCTATCCACCTCACCCACCGCTGTCTCTGCCGCTCCTCTCTGCCAGTCCCTTCACTGGCTCGCCATCCACCTCACCCACCGCTCTGTCTCTGCCGCTCACCTCTGCGAGTCCCTTCACTGGCTCCCCATCCACCTCACCCGCCGCTCTGTCTCTGCCACTCCCCTCTGCGAGTCCCTTCACTGGCCCCACCTCTACTGCAGAATTATATACAAAATCCTCACCCTGACCTACAAAACCCTCACTAACTCAGCTCCCCACTAGCAGAAAGTGATCTCGACCAGGCCAGAGCACAGGTGCGGCCTAGCGGAGCTAGAGATCGGGTTTTTCCTTCCTATTTAACGAAGACCCAGTAACCCACGCTGAGACAGAGTAAGCTGAAGGACCCCGAGTGAGGAGAACCGCAGACGATTTAACAGGGAGTGCAGGCGGTGAGCTGGACATCTTGTGGCCGATACAGAGGAGCAAGACAGCGGATCCGCTGACACAGAGAACCCCAGTCAAAATCGAGCGGAGAGACGTCCTGGGTCAAGTGGAGCACCGAGTATCTGGTGGATGGGTGAGAGGCCTTCCAGGCCACGGTGAAATACTAAAGCACACTACTGTTTGTTCCAAAACCTACAGGGCCCCAACGTGACTAGTCGAAGATACCTCCTAAATAATTCACTGGCCAGTTGAATATTGTACCCGGGTACCAATACACGCATACACATACTGTACATTCCTTGGGACATAACCTGTACGAGACTCACACTCCAACTACTAAGGGGTTAAAAATACTATTTTTCCTTTTCCGCTGTGCGTTTCTCGCATTACGAAGTGCTGTATTTTTCCTTTTTCGCTGCATGTTTCTCGTATTACGAAGTACTGTAAAAATATATACATATACCGTGTTACTCATTATATGCCCGTTTATTCAGTAAGCTATATAATTTATAAAATCCACGACGGTGCTGGAGTATATTTATTCCCTAGTGCGGGGAGACTGACCCGAGGTTCAAATTCAGCGGCTCCTCCGGGAGTGAGCGCTACACGTGGGGGCTCGTTTCCGGGATCCAGTCTCTGGAAAAACCGCATTTAAAGGGTTAAATATGGATCCAGACACTGCTGCCAAATGGTGTGAGGAGCACAGTAGTCAGATAAAATTATGTATAGTTATGGATATTCCCGCAGACACTTGGGCCGAAGATCAGATTCGCCAGGCCGTGGCCGCGCTGACACCAGATCATCGGGGGTTAATCCTGGACATTAAAGAGAACCCAGATACCTCTCACACGTATGTTCTTTTTGAGTGGAGAAAGGGTGTTCCAGTGTGTTTTCAGGGCGCGAGTGTGAAGCTGACCGACAATGTGGAAGTTCGACTGGTCCAGCCAAGTACGCCACGTGGTGATCACGCGAATGTTCCCGATGTTACCCCAACTACAGGGTTCCCTCCTGCTACATTTTTCACCACTATGGGGAAACTGGTGGAAACACTAGCCAAAAACTCTGCTGCGTCTCCCAATTACGGATATCGCAAGTTACGGTTTTATTCTGGTAAGGTCCCTGTGCCAACTGGAGAAGAGGACTTTGAGACTTGGATAGATCAGGCAGTGCAAGCAGTGGAAGAATGGGAAGTTGCTGACACCGTGAAGAGACAAAGGTTGATCGAGAGCCTAAGAGGTCCTGCTTCAGATGTCATTCGAAATCTGAAAAGGGACAAGCCTGGCTGCACTGCTGCGGAGTATCTAGAAGCTTTACAGGAAATTTTTGGGGGAGTGGAGGATTGTGCCGAGCTTATCCACAAGTTCTCTCACACCTATCAAAAGGAAGGAGAAGAATTGTCCAGATATGTCTGGTGGCTGGATAAAATCATCCATCAGGTCATTCTTAAAGGGGGCATGGAACCGAGTCATGCAAGCAAAGCTTTGATGGATCAAGTTTTCAAAGGAGCACTCCCACTGGATCCCATAATGTTGAAATTTCAGACTAGATACCAGAACACGAGACTGACCTATTCCAAACTGGTCAAAGCTATCCGAGAAGAAGAGGCCTTGATTAAGGCTAAAAAGGTTGCAAATGCTTCGCACACAGTTTTCACTGCAGAAGTAGGAACTCTCTGTATAGCAGACATACAGACTGAAGTGCTAGCTTTAAAAACTCAAATGTTGCAAATGATGGAGTTAATGACGTTGCTGTCGGCTAAGGACACCAGAACTGAGGGGGTTGCTGTAGCCTCGAACAGGGGGTCTCCAAGTGAACCGCAAGAAGGAAATATGCTCACACTCCCGAGAAAGAAATGTTTTGGCTGCGGGGAAATCGGCCATTTCAGGGCTCAATGCCCACAAGGGAGGGCTGAAAAGAAACCGGTCGAAGAACTCCTAAAGGCTGTGGAGAAACTGTTGTCCACCCTGCAGGCGGGAAACTCCAGATGCCCCTGGTAAGGGAGCAAACCAGGCGCCCGGCTAAAAGAAAACGCTCAAATTTTCAATCAGAAATGAAAGGCCGAGAGGGCCCAGAGTCTTGCCAACTGCCGAGCCTGCCAGGACTGAAAGAGTCACTCCCTTAGCATCCGGACCTACGTCATGGGGAAGCAATGCACACCCAAAACCTACACGGGCCAAGAAGAAGGCCAGGGTACAACAAACTGGGTCTAAATGTCCTGTTGCCACCACCAAGTTTCCTGACCAGCTGATAGGTCCTTCCCCTATTGTGCCAATCCAAGTGGAGGGAGTCTACACTAAAGCCCTGTTGGACTCAGGGGCTCAAGTGACATTGATTTACAGAGATTTCTATGAGAAACACTTGAAGCACATACCTCTAAAGAAATTGAAGGATCTGGAAATCTGGGGTATCGGAACTGAGAAACTCCCCTATGACGGGTATCTACAGGTGAAGTTAGAGATCGGATCCGAAGTCATCGGACAGTCCGGAGGTTGTGATGCATTGGCAATTGTATGTCCTCGGCCTTCAGGGGCAAACAGGAGTTCCATGATAGTGGGGACGAATACTGATTTGGTGCGACGTCTCCTGACACCTATCGTGCTGGAAGAAGGTTCTAATAAAGGAGTACACCCAATGTTACGTCCAGTCTATCAGAGAATGGTCGAAGAACAGAAGGCACCTGCTGAAGTGGGGCGCCTGTGGAGATTGGAAGGAACAGATAAGGTTCTGCAAGCAGGTAGGGATGTGCACCGATTTTTTTTTCCGTTCGATTCGGTTCGATTTTTGGAATTTTTAAACTTTTCGATTCGGCTCGTTTCGCCTGCTTTCTGTTTCGATTCGGTTCGGCTCGATTCGTTTTTCGGGTACATTTATTTTTCGGAATATCGACCGTTTTTCGTATTTTCGTGTCACTTTGCTCGTTTTTTCTATCGGCTTTTCATTATTTCGGAAATTTTTGTTTTTTTCGGAACATCTGTTCTCCTCGTTTCAAACCTGAAACTCTCAAAGCTCTATTGCCCCAGCAGTCCAGTACATGGATTTGCCCCAGCACATGGATTTGCCCTAGCTCATGGATTTGCCCCAGCTCATAGGATATTGCCCCAGCACATGGATTTGCCCCAGCTCATAGGATATTGCCCCAGCTCACACATGGATTTGCCCCAGCTCATGGATTTGCCCCAGCACATTGATTTGCCCCAGCACATGGATTTGCCCCAGCCCATGGATTTGCCCCAGCTCATAGGATATTGCCCCAGCTCACACATGGATTTGCCCCAGCACATTGATTTGCCCCAGCACATGGATTTGCCCCAGCACATGGATTTGCCCCAGCTCATATGATATTGCCCCAGCTCACACATGGATTTGCCCCAGCTCATGGATTTGCCCCAGCACATGGATTTGCCCCAGCTCACACATGGATTTGCCCCAGCTCATGGATTTGCCCCAGCACATGGATTTGCCCCAGCACATGGATTTGCCCCAGCTCATAGGATATTGCCCCAGCTCACACATGGATTTGCCCCAGCTCATGGATTTGCCCCAGCACATTGATTTGCCCCAGCACATGGATTTGCCCCAGCACATTGATTTGCCCCAGCACATGGATTTGCCCCAGCACATGGATTTGCCCCAGCTCATAGGATATTGCCCCAGCTCACACATGGATTTGCCCCAGCTCATGGATTTGCCCCAGCACATTGATTTGCCCCAGCACATGGATTTGCCCCAGCTCATGGATTTGCCCCAGCTCATAGGATATTGCCCCAGCTCACACATGGATTTGCCCCAGCTCATGGATTTGCCCCAGCACATTGATTTGCCCCAGCACATGGATTTGCCCAGCACATGGATTTGCCCCAGCTCATGGATTTGCCCCAGCTCATAGGATATTGCCCCAGCTCACACATGGATTTGCCCCAGCTCATGGATTTGCCCCAGCACATTGATTTGCCCCAGCACATGGATTTGCCTCAGCTCATAGGATATTGCCCCAGCTCACACATGGATTTGCCCCAGCTCATGGATTTGCCCCAGCACATTGATTTGCCCCAGCACATGGATTTGCCCCAGCACATGGATTTGCCCCAGCTCATAGGATATTGCCCCAGCTCACACATGGATTTGCCCCAGCTCATGGATTTGCCCCAGCACATTGATTTGCCCCAGCACATGGATTTGCCCCAGCACATGGATTTGCCCCAGCTCATAGGATATTGCCCCAGCTCACACATGGATTTGCCCCAGCTCATGGATTTGCCCCAGCACATTGATTTGCCCCAGCACATGGATTTGCCCCAGCACATGGATTTGCCCCAGCTCATAGGATATTGCCCCAGCTCACACATGGATTTGCCCCAGCTCATGGATTTGCCCCAGCACATTGATTTGCCCCAGCACATGGATTTGCCCCAACACATGGATTTGCCCCAGCTCACACATGGATTTTCCCCAGCTCATGGATTTGCCCCAGCACATTGATTTGCCCCAGCACATGGATTTGCCCCAGCACATGGATTTGCCCCAGCTCATGGATTTGCCCCAGCACATGGATTTGCCCCAGTACATGGATGCTCCAGCTCATGGATTTGCTCCAGCACATTGATTTGCCCCAGCACATTTACAAATACAAAATTTACAGAATCAGCGATATAACCGATAATAGTTAAATATACGATGTTCAGAATTACCGAAATGGAACCGAAATCCCGAATGGAACCGAAATCATGAATAGAGGGAAAATAAATTTCGATTTGACACATTTCAAGTCCAATCAAAAATTCCGAAAAATTTTCGATTCGGCTCGGAAAACTTTTCGGATTCGACGTTTTCGGATCTAAAAAATTTCGGAAATTCGGCCGCATCCGAAGACACGAATCGGGAAATTTCGTGAAAATTCCGAAACCCGAAATGCACATCCCTACAAGCAGGGGAAGTAACGAGTTTCCGGGCTTCAGTCAAGTTGAACGGATCGCAACCAGGTCTCTATGTGGTACTGGAAACCGATTTTAATCATGGGAGTGAAGCCGGAGTAGAAGTAATCCCTGAAATAATCTCCACTAAAGCTTTGAAAAGAACACGAGGAAGAGTCTCAGTCAGCGTGTGCAATGTGTCTGATTCTCCAGTAGTCCTTAAAGCACGAATGCCTATTGGGCAAGTAGTGTCCGCTACGCCCCTCTCTCCTACCGATTTAGGAGGGGGAGTGGATAACGAGATTCCAGATGAAAGATTCTACCCCAAGGACGCTCCCATTTCACCTGAATGGAAGAAACGTCTTCAGTCCCAAGTTCTAAAGTGGAGAGACTTGTTCTCGAAAGATGAGTTCGACGTGGGCCTAGCTAAAAGTATTGAGCACCGCATTCGATTACAAGAGGACAAGCCGTTTCGTGAAAGGTCAAGACGAGTTCCGCTGGGAGATTTGGATGATCTACGAGAACAGCTGAATGAACTGCAAAGAACCAAGGTGATCCAAGAGTCCCGGAGCCCATATGCATCTCCAATAGTAATGGTCCGGAAGAAGAATGGTTCTGTCCGCCTATGCATAGACTATCGCACGCTGAATCGGAGAACCATCCCAGATCAATATGCTACTCCTCGGATAGAAGATGCCTTACAGTGTTTGTCTGGAGCAAAATGGTTTAGTGTACTAGACCTGCGAAGTGGGGATCACCAGATACCAATGCATCCTGAAGACAAAGAGAAGACTGCGTTCATCTGCCCATTGGGGTTCTTCGAATTCAACAGAATGCCTCAAGGCCTTACGGGGGCTCCAGCCACATTCCAACGGTTAATGGAGAAGACAGTCGGGGACATGAATCTAATCGAAGTATTAGTGTACCTGGATGACATAATTGTGTTCGGGAAGACTCTGGAAGAACATGAACAACGTTTGGAGAAGGTCTTGAAGAGGCTCCATGAAGAGGGATTGAAACTATCTCTGGAAAAATGTCAATTCTGTTTACCGTCTATTACGTATCTGGGACATGTGATCTCAGCAGAAGGCGTTTCGACAGATCCTCGGAAGTTGGAGGCCGTAGCTTCTTGGCCTAGACCCCGAAACGTTACTGAACTTAGATCTTTCTTGGGGTTCTGCTCTTATTATCGAAGATTTGTAGGAGGATTCGCAAAAATAGCTCAACCACTGAACAAGCTCCTACAGAAGGAAAGCACAGAAGAAGGCCACAAGGTCTCTGACCGAAATCCGTCAGCTCCAGGGCCAAGGAAAGCTCGAGAGTCCATCCAGGGAGAATGGACCAGTCAATGCGAAGGTGCTTTTACGAAGCTGAAAGAGAGTTTAACTCGAGCTCCTGTCTTGGCCTATGCGGACCCTCACAAGCCGTACGAGCTACATGTGGATGCCAGCAGAGAAGGTCTAGGAGGAGTCCTGTATCAAGAGTATGGTGGGTGGCTGAGGCCTGTAGCGTATGTGAGCCGGAGCCTTACGCCTTCAGAAAAGAACTATCCTACCCACAAGTTGGAGTTCCTAGCCTTAAAGTGGGCAGTGGTAGACAAGCTAAAGGACTATCTGTATGGGGCCGAGTTTGTGATAAAGATGGATAACAATCCTCTTACCTACCTCCTTACTACTGCAAAACTGGACACAACGGGACATCGGTGGTTGGCCGCTTTGTCAGGGTTTCGGTTCAGCCTGAAGTATCGCCCTGGGGTGAATAATCGAGATGCTGATGCTTTGTCGAGAAGACCCTACATTACAGAATGGACTCAGTTAACTCCAGACGGGGTACAAACTTTGTGTCAAGGAGCAGAGCGCCGGGTCAAGGGAGGGATTGAAGCGGAAGCCATAGGAGTCATGGCTGCGGCTGTTCCGGAGTTCTACTGCAACCCTACGCAGTTGAGGGATGAAAGTCTGCCTACCTTTTCAAAACAGGACCTGAAAGCTGATCAGGCTAGAGACCCCTTAATTGCGTTAACCGTAAAGACCCTAACTACGAACCAACGGGAAATTCTGCTGACCAATTCCTCAGATGGAGCCAGATTGGTCTACAAAGAGTGGGAACGGTTGAAGATGTTGGATGGGGTGGTCTACCGAAGGGGCCCCTCAACCAATACTGAAGAGACCCAACAGTTGTTCCTTCCCACTAAACATAGGGAGAGTGTACTGCGATCGCTACATGATGAGCATGGACATTTGGGCGCAGAAAGGACTTTTAAGCTGGTGCGAGACAGATTCTATTGGCCTTGCATGAGAGCTGAAGTGGAAAGTTACTGCCATAGCCATTCATGTCTGAGGTGTATTCAAAGGAAGACCCTACCGACCCGAACCGCTCCAATGAGCCATCTGCAAAGTCAAGGACCCATGGATTTGGTGTGCATTGATTTCCTGTGCTTAGAGCCGGATGCTAGTGGGCAGGGAAATATTCTAATAGTGACTGATCACTTCACACGTTACGCCCAAGCCTTTTCTACAAAAGATCAACGCGCTCCGACAGTGGCGAAGGTTCTGATGGAAAAGTTCTTTGTTCACTACGGCCTACCAAGGAGAATACACTCTGATCAGGGTAGGGACTTTGAAAGCCGGCTTGTTGGGCAATTACTGGAACTGCTGGGAATCCAAAAGACCCGAACTACACCATATCACCCTCAAGGTGATGCTCAGCCCGAAAGGTTCAATCGCACGCTGCTAAATATGCTGGGGATGCTGTCAAACACAGAGAAGCAGAGCTGGAGTCGTCACATAGCTACGCTAGTACATGCACATAACAGTACGGAGAGTGACACCACTGGATACTCACCGTACCGTCTTATGTTCGGAAGAGAAGCTCGACTGCCAGTTGATTTGGCGTTTGGGCTATCTCTGGACCAGACGTCGGTAGCTTCCCATAGAAATTACGTGGATAGACTTCGAAAGAATCTGGCCTCTGCGCTTGAACAGGCCCGTTTGACCTCAGGAAACAGGGAACAAAGGAATAAACGGAACTATGACTTGAAAGTTCGGATACAGGATCTACAACCCGGTGATAGGATTTTGTTGAAGAACTTGGGTGCTGCTGCAAGGCACAAGTTAGCAGATAGATTGAGTTCTCAGGTCTACATTGTCTACAAGCAACTGCCGGGTCTGCCAGTGTATCAAATCCGGCCGGATGGAAAGGTTGGGCCTCTTAAGAACTGGCACCGGAATAATTTATTACCTTTGAGAGAGGCTGTGAGGATACCAGTTGGGGACGAACTTTCTCCGCCGAATCCGCCTGCTCCACGTTTGACTCCCGTTACTCGGTCTCAGCAGACCCAGGCTGTCGAAGAGAGCGAAAGGGACAGTGAGGAAGAAAGTTTTTGTCTGGACTGGATGCGCTCACCAGAGCCTGAAGAGGTTGTCTCAGTTCCTGAATGGTGGGAAAGTAATTTGAGACCTGAGGCTCCTGAGTTTCAGATAGAAGTCCCCGAGACTATTGAAATCCCTGTAGTTCCTGAAGCCGAATCTTATGACTACAGTTCTATGCCTTCACTGGAAGGATCATACTCCGAAGAGATGTCTGCTCCAGTGGTAGAAAGAAGAACTGAACCCGCGCCTATAGTACTTCCACCTGAAGAGGAACTGATTGAGCCAGAACCAAAACACTCTGTTCGACCGCCCCAGAGACTCACCTACGACTCACCAGGACATAGCACTGAAGAGGCCGTCACCACAGTGCGAAGGTTGCCCGAAGTGTCTGCTATGTTAGCTGAGGTAGTCCAAAGCATGAGTCAACTTGAGGAAGGGAATCTAACCCATTGCATGCTTGCTGCTGAGCCTGTTTATGTTGCCTAATATGTGTTGAAATGTAATGCAACTGATGTACCTCCTTGGAGAGACCCAAGAGTTCTAGGAGGGGGAGAGTGTAGCACTGGTTTTAAAATTCCCTGTCGTTGTAGTACTTGTTTTTGGCCACCGGAGGGAGACAAGCGCGATGTAAGACACTGAACATTGGGACTACATTTTCCAGCATGCTTTGCGGGCGGGGACAGGAAGTGGGTGGGAGAGAGAGACTGAGATCCGCAGCCTCGTGGAAAGAGCTGGAAGAGCGCGCCGAGGAGTGAGAGGAGCAAGACGCAGTGTAGCAGAAAGTGATCTCGACCAGGCCAGAGCGCAGGTGCGGCCTAGCGGAGCTAAAGATCGGGTTTTTCCTTCCTATTTAACGAAGACCCAGTAACCCACGCTTAGACAGAGTAAGCTGAAGGACCCCGAGTGAGGAGAACCGCAGACAATTTAACAGGGAGTGCAGGCGGTGAGCTGGACATCTTGTGGCCGATACAGAGGAGCAAGACAGCGGATCTGCTGACACAGAGAACCCCAGTCAAAATCGAGCGGAGAGACGTCCTGGGTCGAGCGGAGCACCGAGTATCTGGCGGATGGGTGAGAGGCCTTCCAGGCCAAGGTGAAATACTAAAGCACACTACTGTTTGTTCCAAAACCTACAGGGCCCCAACGTGACTAGTCGAAGATACCTCCTAAATAATTCACTGGCCAGTTGAATATTGTACCCGGGTACCAATACACGCATACACATACATTCCTTGGGACATAACCTGTACGAGACTCACACTCCAACCACTAAGGGGTTAAAAATACTATTTTTCCTTTTCCGCTGCGCGTTTCTCGCATTACGAAGTGCTGTATTTTTCCTTTTTCGCGGCGTGTTTCTCGTATTACGAAGTACTGTAAAAATATATACATATACTGTGTTACTCATTATATGCCCGTTTATTCAGTAAACTATATAATTTATAAAATCCACGACGGTGCTGGAGTATATTTATTCCCTACTGCGGGGACACTGACCCGAAGTTCAAATTCAGCGGCTCCTCCGGGAGTGAGCGCTACACGGTATTGCCACGCTGATCCTGAATACATGTCTGTTCTGTTGAACGCTAAGTCTAAGAATCTTTCAAGTTACCCTGTTGCCGAACTAGAGTGTATGAGAACCCTGCCTGTTGCTAATCCGGAATGTGTATACAGTTGTGTTCAAAATTATTAAACCCCCACTGAAATTGAGTGTTTTGGCCAGTTTGACATTGATTTTGATCATTCAGTCATCTTGCTTACAATTAAATCAAAGAGGCACGTGTAGGTCAGACAAATATAACATAACATTTATAATGAAATAACCACAAATGTCTTTTCTGTGCTCACATCATTATCAGTTTTATTCAACCCCCAAGTGACATTCAATCTTAGTACTTAGTACAACATCCTTTTACAGTTATAACAGCTTTTAAACGTGAAGCATAGCTTGACACAAGTGTCTTGCAGCAATCTACGGGTATCTTCGCCCATTCGTCATGGGCAAAAGCCTCCAGTTCAGTCACATTCTTAGGCTTGCGTACTGCAACTGCTTTCTTTAAGTCCCACCAGAGGTTCTCAATCGCATTTAAGTCAGGTGACTGCGATGGCCACTCCAAAATGTTCCAGGTTTTAATCTGCAACCATGCTCTAGTGGACTTGGAGGTATGCTTGGGATCATTGTCCTGTTGAAAGGTCCAACGTCTCCCAAGCCTCAGGTTTGTGACGGACTGCATCACATTGTCATCCAATATCTCCTGGTACTGAAGAGAATTCATGGTACCTTGCACACGTTGAAGCTTCCCTGTACCTGCAGAAGCAAAACAGCCCCAAAGCATGATTGACCCCCCGCCATGCTTCACAGTAGGCAAGGTGTTCTTTTCTTCATAGGCCTTGTTCTTCCTCCTCCAAACATAGCGTTGATCCATGGGCCCAAACAGTTCTAATTTTGTTTCATCAGTCCACAGAACACTATCCCAAAACTTCTGTGGTTTGTCCACATGACTTTTGGCATACTGCAGTCGACTCTTCGTATTCTTTGGAGACAGCAAGGGGGTGCGCCTGGGAGTTCTGGCATGGAGGGCTTCATTACGCAGTGTGCGCCGTATTGTCTGAGCTGAAACTTCAGTACCCACATCTGACAAATCTTTTCTCAGTTCCTCAGCAGTCACACGGGGACTTTTCTCCACTCTACGCTTCAGGTAGCGCACAGCAGTCGAAATCAGCATCTTCTTTCTGCCACGACCAGGTAGCGTTTCAACAGTGCCCTTTGCCTTGAATTTGCGAATGATGCTTCCTATGGTCTCTCTTGGTATGTTTAACATCTTTGCAATCTTCTTATAGCCATTGCCCTTCCTGTGAAGAGTAATCACCTCTTCTCTTGTCTTCCTGGACCATTCTCTTGACTTCACCATGTTTGTAACCACACCAGTAAATGTCTAGAAGGAGCTGAGTATCACAGTCATTTTAAAGCTGCCTAATTGGTGCTTATTATGCTTTATTGCTGCTCCGTGACATCCACAGGTGTTTTCAATACCTGATTGAAAACACTTGAATGAACCTCTGTTCTTCAGAGTGGTAGTCTTTAAGGGGTTGAATAATTGTGTCAATGAAGAATTCACAAAAGAAACATTTACTACTGTATTACAAAAGCAATTGATGTCATTTTAGTTGCATATGGTTCTTTTAAAAGTCCTTGTAGGATTTCATTCTGAATACAATTACAAATGTCACTAAATTCCCTAAAACCCTTTACAGCATTGGGGGTTGAATCATTTTGAACACAACTGTATGACCACTCTTATGCTGATCCCTGGTATATAACTATACTTAAGAAGCCTTACTCTGGTTGCTCTCAAGCTGTTGGAGAGATTAACCCTATGAGTCCCAGTACACACTCTGTCTTGAAACCTGCTGTCAATTGGTTATATTCTGTGTTACTGGTGTATCTGTTATCCCTGGCTGGGAGTCATAGGGTTAGTGGTCCCGACCATTTCAAGGATCGGAGGGATAGAGGTCTGTCCAAAAGGATCCTCACCATGGTTATCAAGGGTGAGCGGGACAGCGAACGTGACAGCAGTCCATCACTCTGACCTCGCAGTCCATCACTCTCACCTTGCAGCCCATCACTCTCACCAGTCCATCACTCTCACCTTGCAGCCCGGCACTCTCACCTTGCAGCCCGGCACTCTCACCTTGCAGCCCGTCACTCTCACCAGTCCATCACTCTCACCTTGCAGTCCGTCACTCTCTCCTTGCAGTCCGTCACTCTCACCTTGCAGCCCATCACTCTCACCTCGCAGTCCATCATCCTCTCCTCCTGTTTCCACCCTCAACCTTTCTAGATTGTGAGTTCCCACGGGAATAGGACCCTCATTTCCTCCTGTTCTGGTTTATCAAAATGTTGTTCAATGTATTGTAACCCTGTCTATATTGTGCCCATTGTACAGCGCTGCGGAATATGCCGGCGCTTCATTAATAATAATAAATTACAACAAATAGAAACACTCCTCGACTGAGTGCAGTTACCCCAGGGGCCAGGTCTCTCATTATCAGTGCTTTTTTTCTGGAAAAATAGGTGGGGGTACTCTCTCACGCTGGGGGATAAACTGATTATTATGACTATTTTCATGTCCTCATAAACAATAGTTGTAGTTCACTTAAAGGAAGATACAATAAAAGGGAACCATATTTTTTAATACTGTGTTCCTTTAAATGAACTACATCTATTGTTGTATCTCTATGGGGGTTATCCACTAAGTGCCTCTGTTGCAAGAAAAATCTGTATTGCAGGGCAGTTAGCTGTTTTTGTTTTTTTTGCAATGCTGGCACTGAGTGGATAATCCTCTAGCATTTGTGAGCACCACAGCAATGACACTCACAGTTTTGCTGAGTATGTATGAACTCCACAGCTATAAAACTCACAGTAATGTGCAGTGTGTATGAGCTCCACAGCAATGAAACTCACAGTAATGCGCAGTGTGTATGAGCTCCACAGCAATGAAACTCACAGTAATGCGCAGTGTGTATGAGCTCCACAGCAATGAAACTCACAGTAATGCGCAGTGTGTATGAGCTCCACAGCAATGAAACTCACAGTAATGCGCAGTGTGTATGAGCTCCACAGCAATAAAACTCACTACCACATTACAGTGCCAGCTCCTCTGATCACACCGCTTGCCTGACAATCCGCAGCTCTGGCAGATGTATGTAAACATGCTGCACCTCCTCCCCATTCTGTTCAAAGTTTCAGCGGCTGCAGAGAGAGGGGGGAGCAGCCCTCCCTTGTCACTTACTGGGGCAGGGGGGGTTATCTGTACCTACATGCACTCCTGACAAACGGAAGCGTTCAGGAGCAACATGAGCTGCCGAGCACTTCCGATTCTCTGCCTGCCACTGCAGGAGGAGGGAGGAGCATCATGCTCTCTCCTGTTAGTTCTGGCTGGTGGTGAGGTGCCGGTACTGAGTACCCCCTGAAAAAAACCCCTGCTCATTATACTGAATTAACAGCAAGTGGACGCCCTGTGTGACCACATGACCTCCTAATCTCCTAACATTAAGAAGACTCGGGTTCCTTTCTATCCTCAAAGCTAAATGTATCTGCTGCCCGTAGCTGTGTGTCATCTATAGCAGGTAAGAAAGGTGCTACATGTGTATTTACTGTACATTCACTGGCCACTTTATTAGGTACACCACAAATTGTTAAGTTGCTGCCATGTTATTGGCTGATTAATGGATTTTGGCATCTAGACGCGGTGAGGACAACTTGCTGAAGCTTAAACCGAGCATCAGAATGGGGGAAGAAAGGGGGTTTAAGTGACTTTGAACGTGGCATGAGTTGTTGGTGCCAGACGGGCTGGTCTGAGTATTTCACAAACTGCTGATCTCCTGGAATTTTCACGCACAGGCACCAAAACTGTACAATAGAAGATCGGAAAAACGTCGCCTGGTCTGATGAGTCTCGATTTCGGGTGTGACATTCAAATGGGTCAGAAATTGGTGTGAACGACATGAAAGCATGGATCAATCTGCCTTGTATTAGCGGCTCAGGCTGGTGGTGGTGGTGTAATGGTGTGGGGGATGTTTTCTTGCACACTTTTGGCCCCTTAATACTAATTGAGCATCTTTTAAACGCCACGGCCTACCTGAGTATTGTTACTGACCATGTCCATCGCTTTATGAGCACAGTGTCCCTTGTATCTTCTGATGGCTCCTTCCAGCAGGATAATGCACCGTGTCACAAAGCTCAAATCATCTCAAACTGCTTTCTTGAACATGACAATGAGGTCACTGTGCTCCAATGGCCTCCACATTCCCCAGATCTCAATCCAACGAGAGCCTTTGGGAGGTGGTGGAACGGGAGATTCGTATCATGGATGTGTAGCCGACAAATCCGCAGCAACTGCATGATGCTATCATGTCAATATGGAGCAAAACCTTTGAGGGAGGTTTCCAACACCTTGTAGAATCTATGCTGTGACGGACCGTCTGGCACACCGACTGTGTGCCTCTGTCAAACTCTATCTTTCTCCAAGCTGGACCCCGACATCCAGAATTCTCAGCCCAAAACCTCCCTAAAATCAACAGACACGACCAGTGTTTTACAGTGAAAAACAAGACTGACTATATTTTAAAACGTACAGCTATGAACAGTTCAGGGACAATCCCCTACATGAATAAATCACAGGTACTATCAACAGATCCAGTAACAGGACTGTTATGAATCCTGGTACCCCAGGTGCCCCTTTCCGCTGAACACAGGAGATATTCGTACCCACACAGAGAAGACGACATATAAACTGTGAGGAGTTCTTGCAGATTCAAAATCCAAATGGAGACCAATTTTTATTTTACACTTAGAATAGGAAAAACACATAAGCATTTTACCCTTATTTCTCTTCCACCATTACGTTTCTCTTAAGTTACCTTTACTTCCTTTCAACCCCTCAAACCCTTCCC